>JAOUZG010031473.1:3373643-3384211 GCA_026289955.1 Argiope argentata | reverse complement strand
AGAGAGAGAGAGAGAGAGAGAGAGAGAGAGAGAGAGAGAGAGAGAGAAAGGTTTTATAATGCAAAATTAAATTTCTAAAAACCAAAGAGTTGCTTATCTTAGTATATTCATCATAAACTTATAAGTTGAATTTTATATCTTCAATCAATACTCAGAGTTTCTCTAAAGCAGATAAAAATGCTTTGAAGTTGTTATATTTTCCTCGAAATATCCATATTCATTCAAAGTAAAAGCTTCCATAGGAAACTTCAGTATCGCAATTCAGCACCTATTAACTTTGATTATATAATATCCATATAATATTCTCTTCTTTACTGATCCCTTTCCACTTTTTCCATTCAATTAAATCAACTGAAGCTTTGTAAAAATACTGCGTCATCAGTTCCATGTGTCGAGTGAAAAGATAGAATTGCTGGTGTAAACATATTCTTTTAAAGGATGCCTGAGTTTCTCTTATCAAGGTCAACACGAGTGAGAATTCCTGTCAAAATCGATAAGTGGCGAATGTATTAGAATCTCGTGGTATGTAAGACCAGGGATGAAGGATTTCGTTGTCTTTATGGTTTTTTACCTTCTGCTTGTGCTGAGCTGTGAGAGGATGTGTCTTGCCCACGTTGCATGTACATAATGCGTGTCTCTCAAGATGGAATAAAACGAAATTGAAAATTAAACCTGTCTTCCCCCTGATTTCGGCCCTGACTCTTCATTTTGCTTCAAACCCAAAATTATTATGTAATATATATCCCATGTGTGAGAACATGATAACCTTAAAAAATACTTTGAAGGTTGGATAATTGGTTGCAGATTTACAAATTTGGTTCCTTATATCAAATTTATACATTTGTAACCAATTTAGAAAGGTTTTACGAATAAGAAGAGGCAGTTTTCCAAGTATTTACTTATTTGTCCTGATTATGTTATCAATGTGCAAAAGGACTATTTGCATTAATTTTTTACCACTTCATTTCCATAAAATGAAATAATGACCTTTGTATAGTTCAATGTTACTTGTTATGATGATGCTGCGTATGGTATGTTTATTATGTTTCGAAATTTATTCAGATGCGCATAGGCACTTTTTGACAACAGATTCTAAGACGACTACATTTCGACGATTCCATCTCAATAAAGGGGGAAACGTGGAACGGCAAGAACATTTCATCTTTCACATAGGATTTCTCCAATTGAGTTTATTTCATTGTTAAAAGTAAATATCTCCTTTCCTGTCACCCCTATTTCGATAAATTAAACCCACATTAACGTATGCACAAAGGAGCGTAAGGTTTCGCAATCCGTCGACAAACAGTAAATTGCTTGTATACTTATTTGCATGGAGAATATAATGCCGTTGTAATTAAAAATGAATTAAAAAAAGGAAATGGAACATAAAAATAGCAAAGTAATTTAGTCTAATATCATTGAATATTTGCAATTTTAAGATCACTAAAAAATAATGCAATACGGTTGTGTTTTTGAAATTTTTGCTAATTAATACAAGAATGTAGAATGTAAAAAAATCACCTACAGAGTTTCTTTTAGGGAACGATAATTCGAGGAGTTTTCATAAGATTTTTACTGGTTCTAACAAAGAATATTTTAAAGCATAAAATTTGACAAATTAAATTTTGAGCACGTTCCAAAAATAGCCATTACCAGGCTCAGATATGCGCTTAAGATGGATGAACAAAGTTCAGAAATTATATAATTTTTTAAAAATTGAAATCTGCTATCTCAAAATTTCCATTTATCATGTGAGAACATTATTATTTTCAAGACATTGCTTGTCTAAACTAATTTAAGTCATTCACCAATTTAAAAAAGTTAGAAATAATCATGTGGCTATCATAATACGCATACGCTGATATATCGAAAATCGGGTACATGGTGAATATTCCCGTCAAGTTGCATCTTTTTATTGGTGGTATGTCTCCGAATATGACAACCATCTTTACCATTTTCTAGTAACCCTGAAAACGGAAAATGTATGCCACCAAAACGATTAATCGTCAATTCTTTGTCCATTCATTTTGTGGCTCAAATCAATTCAACACCATGTTCTGACATGATAAAAGAATTATAATTACAAAAACATAAATAAATAAAATGTAAAAGTGCTGCTTTAGACTAAAAACTTTTGAATTAGAAATTAAATTTTTGTTATTAAATGATTGTTTCGCGACTATTTACCAAGTGTGAAAAACATTTTATATTATTTTTTTAATACTTATACCTTTGATAATTATACCTTATATATTTTTCTATTGTTAATTGATTCTTTTTGGAGATTAATCGCCAACTCTATCAACCTTCTACATTATTTTCAAATAACCCTAAAAAAATCGATGCCTTTAAAGCGGTACATCACCAATTTGTTGCGTACGCATTTTGAGGCTTCAAAAATCTCAAACCAAAGCGACATTAGGTTCTTACATGATTAAAAAACAAAAGAATGAAAAGAAATTAATTTTCCGTCATACAATATTTTCAAAATATGAGGTGAAATAATCCGAATGTATTGTAAAATTGGTATTAAAAGGGAATCATAAAAGAAGTTATGCTAAAAAGTCTGTTCTCTCCTACTGTTATTCTTACAGTTTTCCCGTTTTTGACATTTTTCGTTTTTTTTTTCTTTCTCAAAATTAGAATAAGTTGGTTGAGAATTCTGATTATTTGGTTCCAGATAATTAAATTTATACTTTAAAAAAGACAGCTGCCCGAGAATGTCCGGCGGCAAAATGAATCTTTTTTCTCTATAATTATTCATGTGCATACATAAAAGTTTGTTAGCTAACGTATAAAAAAATAGTCTGTCGGATTTATGAATTTATTTTGCCCCGATCGAGTCTCACTGAGAAAATATGGATTTTCAAGGACAGATAGCGACAGCGAGAAGTTGAATAAATAAAAATCTGATTTATGCGAGTCAGATTAGCTGTGATGAACGTCTGATGGAAATTGAGAAAATCCAGTGATAGAAATGTAGTTTCAAAATGCTTTATTAGAATAAATTGAAAATCATCTCTAAATTTAAAACCATGGGCACTTGTAGTGGATAACAATTGATGCTACAGTTACAGTTTTTTCATCAGCCGAGTTTGTCCATGGCAATTGTCATTAGAAACCATAACAACAACAGTTTTTTCAAATATTAACTCATTAATTTGGTTAATTTTTTATTAATTAATTAAATGCTAACTTTTTAGCCAAAAATCTTGATTTCCCCCTCCGCCAAATGAGTTAAACTTCGGTTTGTTTTTTTCGCACTCTAATGAGGTTATGTTAAACATGTTTTCGACCGAGTATTTCAAACGATTCTGTTTATTTTCTTAATGTTTGATGCATTTAAAATCAAGCATTGTTAATTCATAGATTTTTCGGTTTCATTTTGAAGTACTTTTGTATTAAAATAAAACATAATAAAAGAAATTTAAAATTTATAATCTGCATTGTGTTACCGTTCAACTAACATAGAAAATATCACGCCTTTGCGTTGCCCTAGTTAGCTTTGAAAATGCACGCATGCGCCGTGTCTTCAGATTTATTTTCAACGAATGCGAACTTTATTTTGACTTCGTCAGACATTATTTCTTGATAAATTATTTATATTAATTGTATATTATTCAATAAAAAGTAACTAAAATAAAAATTTTCTTTGTTGGCCTTAGTAGAAATTGACTTGAAACCTTTTAATGTTACATTTTATGTTAATCTTGAAATTTGAATTTCCTAACTGTATTGAATGAATTCTAATATTTACTAATAATAATATTATCATCATCATTCATATATTACTTACATCTTGCTCATACTAGCTCTTGTGTGGAATATTGTAGTATTATTTGGGATCCATATTGGCGTTACGGAATTTAAAGTATTCAACTATTTGAATCAGTTTCTCGAGGTATTTATTTACCAAGAAAAACGGATTTTGCTACATGACAGGCTTAATTTGCCTAGTTTGTTTTGTAGCCAGCATATTTCTTTTCTTCTTTTCTCTTATAAAGTTATCAATGGTTCGATCGCTTACACTGATATTCTGAGTTCTGTAAACTTCGCTACGCCAGCACCTGTAAGGCGTTATAGAACATTTTTAAATGTTTCTTTTCTATTTAACAATATTAAAAGGCTCAATTTGTATACATTTTATGGCTTTTAACAGGATATGCAGTGAATTTAACATTCATCACATGACTCCAAGCATTTTTAAAATGCCTTACTCTCACATTTTATATACTTATCTTTATTCAATTTTTGGCTCGACGTTCACCGTTCTGGCAAAAGTGTAGTGCATCTTTCCCGTGATCTGGGCGTCCCGGGTTCGAGTCCCTGTTCGGGCATGTTTGTTTTTCATCTGTTTTTTTTTCTGTGAGATGCCTGAATGTGCCCCCTGTAAAAAGTATCTGCGCAAGCGAATGTGATGCATGAGTAGCTAAGACGTACTCTAGGCTCTAATTGACTCTATTTAAAAACAAGAGACGCACCCTCAGCTTAAAATCGCTGACAGCGTCAGCATGTTTGTCCATTGCAAATGTCATTAGTAACAACAGCAAATCCTTTTTTATTGACTTTGTTTTTAATATTTCTTTACCCTAGATAGCTGTTTGTATTATATATAGTTTTAAACCTTGCAATTCTTTAGGCTTTGCTGTTCTTTTTACTTCGGTTTGTGCTTGTGTTTCTTTTGTAATTTTTATTAATACGCTCACTAAATAGAACCAATCTCTGTAATTTTCTTGTTTCAAATAAATAAATACATCGTACTATATATTCATTTTCAGTAATGTCAAAAATGATGTGTATGCTGTTTGTTTAGATAATTATATTAATATCAATGCATGCTTGTTTAGCTCAATGAGTTGTTTTAAACAAACTATTCATCAGATAAAACCCAAAGAAAAAGATATAATACACTCAGAAACGAAAAAAAGTGTTCCCATTTCATACGAAAAAGATGATAAATCACAGATCTATTACTATACAGTATAAACTAATACTGAAGAATTTTTTAAATTTCTCTGATTTATATGTATATGCATTTCGACAGATATTTAAAAGTGCCTGCCTTAAGCTAGACTTGTCTGGTAATTTCGAGAATAACTTCTCCATCTTTTCTCTATAACATCTTGCATATAATTCAACATTGTCTTTATAAATTTGCGTACTGTTTCCATAAAGGAAAAGGCGTTTTATTTTTGCACTACACCAAATAACTTCATTCCATATCATTCAAAACAGAAATAAGTTACTGCTTTTAAGAAATTTATAGTCAGTTTGATAACGACGTCCTCTTATTCGATTTTTCAACTCATCTCAACAAACTTCCTTATCTCATCTGAAATTTTCTATCGGATTGTGATAAAAAAATGAAATAAAAACAAATTTGAGTCAGAAATAAAGAAACAGAGAAGAAAGAAGATCCAGTTAGGCAGTATAAGGAGTTAACGGCATAACGAGTTTTGAGTCGCTGTTTAAAATCAAACGTAAACAAAGAAATGTATCGCCTTTGCATACCACAGCTCTCGCTATTTGCACTTGTGCAGTTTGAAGTTTTCGCGCATAAATTAAAATCGCAATTATAAAACTCCCCTTTTTATTTTGATATTCATTTTAATGTACTAAATTCTTGCCACACAAATGCTCTACAAAATGGTGTAAATATCTCTAATATCCGTTAACTATTTCTCGAGTTTTTATGGTTCTAACATACAGACTTAGTTTTATACTATGTATAGATATTACCATCTTAATATCTATCTAAAATATTTATTATTTTTTCCTTGTTTTTAATTTATCGTGGATATAATAAAAAAATTCCTAAAAAGCAAAATATGATACAAAATCGAAGATCTAATTACCACGACTAGCTTATATATAGACAAAAATCACTGTTTTTGAAATATACTTTTGAAAGTATACGCCTACTCAAAAAATACTGGTGAGAATGTACTGCTATTGAAAAAAAATACCATCGAAAGTATACTGCTACTGAAAAAATACTGTTGAAAAATATATTACAAAAATACTGATGCTTTGAAATTGATTTTGTTTAGTAAAAGGGAAACCGGGCTATTTCGTAAACAATGAATCAAATGTCTTCCGTTCTCTGTATACACGTAAATATCTTGACTGCAATCAACATTTCCAAGTCAAATGGACGCAGTCACGCTTTCATTTAACTTCTGGTATCCAAATCAGATATCAGAATGTGGCGAATATTATAAACGAAATTGATTGGTGGATAGCAGTCCCTAATGAAAGATATTGTGTCGACTGCGAGATGAGATCGGATGTAATTTATAATAGGGACAACGAGTTCATTTGCTCGAACAGAAGACTGAATGGAATTAGCAACGTGGATGGAAATTTCCTTCTCATAACGGTTACAATGTAATTAAGAGTTGCTTGATTCTTGACTGCATTTGAAATTAAGTTAAAAATTTCACTCTTCTTATCTTGAGTGGAACTTGCATCGAGAATTCTAACGTTTAAAACATAATTATTACAAGTCAAATATCATTTGCAATATTAAACCAAATAAAATATTACAATTATTCTTAATTAAACCAATAAAACTCCACCTAAAATGGGAGGAGTCTTTTAGGAAATGCAAACGATTTATGAATGATTGAACAATTTTCTTTTTCAATTAATACTATTACTTCATACTCTCCCTATATATATCTTCTTCAAATTTTCAATCCTTAATAAAATACTTTTTATTCATCCACTCAAGTTCAAATGCATTTTTTAAAAACTTGTAGTGGATGGCCGCTAGATGTTAATAAAGTTTTTTCAAACATTAATTCATTAATTACGTGTAATTAATTATTAATACTTTACATAGAGTTTGAGCAGTTTATAATGAAAATTGAAATCAACAAGCAGTAACTCAATCGGTAAAATATAAGGATTTCAATATTTTTCATGTGAAGGTGAACAATAAGTTTCAATTCTCGCAAAAATCGATAATTTTTTTTTATTATTTTTGAAAATTTTTGCTTTTGAATTGCAAGTATGAGTTAGCAGTTATGGCTTAGTGGTTAGAATAAAGAAGTTTTCCCAAAAAAGGAAATTGAAGAAATTTTAAGCTTTAGGTTCAATTCTGATTACTCTCCTTAAAATCTTTGATATCAATTGTTAGTCAATTCTTATAAACAAAATTGAGCTAGCTACTTGTCGAGAAGGAAAAGGAAAAATTCTTCTAAATTCGTTTTCTATTTTGCCAATTAATATTGTGACTTTGTCATATGCATATACATATTTATATTAATTGTAATTATGTAATACAAAGTAACTAAAAAAGTCGTTGTTAGTAAGTAGGAATTGAGTAAATTTTTTTTATATTACTTGTCCATGAAGTTTTATTGTTTTGGATTTTCTCCGCTGTGAGTTTTAAAATTTTATATTGAAACACAGTCAATTAGTCGTTCAATTTGGTTCAAAACTTGTCACAAATCTGTATTATAGATGTTAAAGTTGTTACAGTATTTATTTAGCTGTATTCATTTTGCAATTATCACGTTTATATTTGAACAGCTGGACAAACAGACTTTTTTGGAAAGAATTATGCTTAAAATTTGAACGAAATCTACAAATTTGGCGTGTAGACGGAATACCATATTTCATCCATTTAGCTTCAAACGTTTTTGAGTTATCTTATCAAAGACAGATAGACACCATTCAAAAATCTGTTTTTATAACTCCTAAAACATAATGATTGGTAAAATTTCACGTTTGAATGTTTTAACGAATATTATATTTTAACCCCTTAACCGGTTTATTTTCCTTACTATCTAATAAAATGACACCTTCTATTTTGGGAACATTTTCTTATTTTGTTTTCAAATGGAAATCCATGGAATACTTGGCTTATTTACGTATTCGAAGTCATTTTACTATTGAATTATAATTGTTATGAATGATTTATTTTTTTGTTTACAACTATCAAAATTCGATAAATCGATACACGTACGGCGTACAGGCAAACCGGTTAAGGGGTTAAATATACTAGGTATAGAAAAAAGTATTAACTATTTAATATAGTTCTTCTTTTATGTAAATTCTGTACTGCTGCCCGTAAACATCACCAAGAATGTGGAATTTTCTTTTCTTTTTTAACCGTTCTATCGAAGTTTGTTGCATGTCATATGAAAAAGAAATGATTTCCGAGAAGGAAAGAAATCCATTCCTCGCTGAATAAATGCCTATGAATGAAAATATTGCTTTTTCTGTGCTTTGCAGTTCTTAAACGCTGCTTACCGGTGCTCTAAGAAAAAAAAGTTTCCTTTTCCTGTATTTGGGATTTTTAGTTGGCTCATTTTTTTTCTTTTTTTACATATATATCCCGCCAAATACGTTAAATCGGGAAACTCTGCAGCACCAGATATTGGATTTTTGTCAGTGACCATACGATGAGTAAAAGCTGGTATCTCCGACACAATTGTTAAAAGCGTGTTCAATATTGGATATTCTTTTCTGCTGGTCTGAAGACAAGACATATTCCTTTCCTTATATACATAAAATGAGTTTTATTTATTTATTTTTTTTTTGTTATTGAAGGGTGAGCCCGGCCTAGAAAATAGAATTTTGCTTATCTTGAAACTGATTCTGTTTATGAGACTTTAAAACAATCTCAACAATTTAAAGAAAGCATTGTTTCATAATAATAATTTTTGATATTTCCTCAATATTTTGTATGCTTATATGCATATTTTGTATGCATATAATTTTTATGTTGTAAAATATTATATATTGTATGCATATATAATATGTAAAGCTGTGTAACATTATATATTATATCTTGTATGCATATAATATGCATATGCATATTTTGAATGCATATAATTATATGCATATAATTTTTTCGCAAGTTCTTGTTTATAGCGTACATTAACTTTTCTTATACAAATAGTCCTTACGTCATAGGTATATTAACCCTTTGCACTCCGTATATATAATCCTCTGAGTCACCATTCAAGATTGTGCATCATTTTGACGTTTTGTTTATTTATTTTTCACATTTAATTGTTAAAAACGCCTACATAATGGTTAAGAGACGTAGAATTATTTTTCAAAGAAATTCGACTTAAAAGAATTATGTATATTTATTTTTCATAGCAATAAACAAATCTTGGTATTATGTGAATAATATTGCATCTAATTATTTTTCAGAGTGCAAAGGCCTAAAAACAAATATTTGATTTACTTGTCTTCTAAATTTAGAGATATTATAACGACATTTTGATACGTTTTATTAACTAGACTGATATTAGATAGAATCCTGTTTCTTTAGCTTTTAGCAATGGAAAGACCACATGATTAAATATTGTATATAACACTCTCTTATTTATAAGTTGTTTATTTTTAGCTTGATGTCTTCTAATAGAAACCAATCCTTTATTATTTTAGCTCTATTATAAACAAATACCTGTTTCATTTATCTTCTTATTTTCGTTATACAAAGAGTTTAAAAAGTAAGTTACACTTTTTAACCCACAGATGGCAACATGACGAAACAAGATCTAAGTTTGCGCAGACGATAATTGAGTCCCACAACTTACAACGGTAGAAGTTTCATTCAGATAGAGAAATCCGTTTCTGAGTTGGACGGGAAAATAAATGGCGCGTTAGTCGGAAATAAACTCCGACGTTGAAGTACGTAGTTTGCGGGCAAAGCGTTTAATTAGTACGGGGATTCATCGTGAAATATTGGCAGTGTATGGGCCGCATGTAATGTCACGTCCAGCCATTCAGAAATGGTGTCAGTATTTCGAAGGGCACAGATTTAACCGATGTGGTAAGGCAAGGAAGGCCAACAACGGTGAAAACATCAGCCATGGACTAGTCCTAATTGTTTGAATGTAACTTTTTAAACGCCCTTAGAAATATAACTCCATTTTTTATATGTCTAAGAAACTACACTGATTTAAACAGAGTCCTTCTTTTGCTTTGATTAATGGAATAAAATGCAGCCATTAAATATATGATAAATAATGAAAGCAGTTTGAATTTCAAAGCAACAGTGTAATCTACTGAGGAAATTAAACAAATATTTAAAAAAAGCCACCAAAATTCAACAAAGTGTTTGCATGATTATTAAATTGGTAACATTAAAAAGGCAATTTCTATCCAGTTAAGTGTGTTTGACGACTTTATCCGTCATGGAGATGTAGCAGAATTTTGGGTTATGACGGTTACTTCCGTCATGCGTAAAATTTTGTTACAATTAGATATTTAAATTGTAATTCTTGAAAAACCTAAATTATTTTCGCAAATTTCAATACGTTCAAAATGTTTAGAGGTCTGGACGAAATGAAACAAATGAATTAAAATGATAAATAATTTGATTTTGGATTCATGATTTCATGAGAACCAACTCGTCAGCAGTGCAGCAACACGGAATCTTGGATGATCCCGATTTTCATATCGATGGACACACACACACACACACACACACACACACACACACACACACACACACACACACACACACACACACACACACACACACACACACACACACACACACCCACACACACACACACACACACACACACACACACACACAC
>JAOUZG010031473.1:3358059-3373543 GCA_026289955.1 Argiope argentata | reverse complement strand
ACACACACACACACACACACACACACACACACACACACACACACACGTGTCGCTGGACTGAATCTGCTCCGATTTCTCTTTTGTCTCCTTTGAATATTTGATTTGAACTTCTATGAATATTCGATTTTTTGTTCCAAGTTTTATGTTCATTATGTATAAATATATGTTCGTGTTGAGCGACTGTGTAAATATTACTAATAAAATGGTTCATTTTCTCAAATAAAGGCGCCTTTTTGATCCAGTATTTGAACAGCGCCACTTACTCTGTGTTTGACGACTATATCCGTCACCGCTTGATTATTGCGACATACAGAGGTGGGTGCTATGGAGATATATCGCCACAGTTAACTGGGTAAAGCTTTGAAACGACATAAAATTCAATTCTATGCAATAGTGTAAAAGTAAACTCAAAAAATGAGCTTAATTTTTAATTAATGTAAATTATAATTATAACGACATTCACTCCTAGGTGTACATCAAGGTATATCAAGTCAAATTTGGTAACTGCAGATAAGAAAATATGATTAATAAAACGTCAATGCACACGCATTCACCCTTATTATTAACACTTTGGTGACCGGCAATTTTACACAGAAATTATGTCATGTCACCGGCTACTTTTATGTAATTGAATATGAAAGTAAAACGTTCTAAAAAAACTCCAATGAATTTTGTTGAATTGGAGCATCAAAAAGTTCTTCGCTGATACGTTCCGTCATGGTTGAAATTTTTGGAATTTTACTAAAATTCTAATAAAAATGTAAATACTAGGGAAAGTAATTTTTCTGCTATCGAGAGGACAAGACTAAACACGATACGGCAAGTTTTTGCAATGTTCTATATCGCCCTCGGTGCTATAAATTGAAACAGATAATGCAAGTGCAATGGCGAGTGAACTCGTCACCGATCAACAACGTTTGGACATGAAAAGACGAGCTAACTCGTCACCGGTCAGCAAAGTGTTAATATCGATATAGACAACAGCAAGAGTCACTGCGATCCAGAATAAATAAAAGCAACTAATTAGATACAAGATCTTATGTATCAAACAAAACGAAACCAGATAAACAAAGAAACATAACATAAACACTTTTAGCTTCAGCCTTCACGAAGTTTTAATTCGAAATTTGGTTTGAATTCGAAACGCTGTTTTATTCCATATTCTGCAAAGCGCATCTGTCAGAAACCAGGTTGTACATGCCAGTTAATCGCGTCACTCGCTGCGTGCACACGCAGATAATCTGCCGGTCAGACAGACAGAATTTCAAAGTCAAATTAATGCTGACGGTGCTTTATTTCAAAACACCTGCCGCATCGAACACAGGATCGAGGCGCGAGTGTCGAAAATGAAATCGATTGGCGGATAGCAGTCACCATTGAAAGATATTGAGTCCCCCGTGAGATGAGATCAGAGGTAATTTATGATGAGAAACAGCGGGGTAATTTGCTGCTGGAACAGGATAATAGAGGGGTGGTAATTTGTCGGGAAGCTTCCCAGCTTGGTTTCCTACATTGCAATTAATTGGGGCCATACATCAGGAGGGTGCTGATCGAGAGATTGGAAATTTGGTGCTAGTGTGCGATTTGATGATAATAAATGTAGTTTTATATCTATTGGTGTACAATTACATTTTGTTAAATATTTCCTGAATGTTTTCAATTAAATTCAATTTTCTTATTAAATTAATTATCATTAGTGGTGAATTTAGTCATTTTGAAAACAAAAGTATTGGAAATTAAGTACCATTTTTTAAACAACTGATCAGTTTAGTTTTCATTTCATCGAGTTTTTTTTAAAACTTAATTAACATTTTAACTTTTTCATCCAAAACGCGTCACGTGCGATCAAATGAAACTTAAGCTGGACAGTCATAATGCGCTTCAAGCGTTCTTCTATATTTTAAAACTTTTAAACGTTCAAAAAACTTTATAAATATTTAGATGTTTGTGTTTTTATTTTAGTTTTTTCTAATGCGGCGAAAAACAGTGGAGAAACAGAAAATTTCATAGACAGGAAAGGACACCAAAAGGGTTAATGGATTAATTTTAGTTTAATTTTTTTGCATACCAAATATTCAAAGAAGAAATATTATAATCGTCAAAAAATTGGGCGTCAAGAATTTCCATAATTTCCAGTTTTAGACCTCTCCAAATCTTTACCAAATGCATATATGAAGTGACCCTCTATTAACCTGTTAATTCATGCGTACGATAACGCTTTAACTCATACAAACATCGATTTAGATAAATGAAATTTAGTTACCGTTTTGTGAAAAAATTGTTAATCAGTTCTGTAACAGCAATGTAATGAAAACAGGCTCTAACAATTTAAAAGAAAATCATAAACAATTATTTATACAAAACATTACAATTAAAATCAACCAAATTTAGTCAATAATTAAATTTACAAATTAAACAAGTAAACTTCTAGGTTGGTAAGCTTTGCATGCTTACAATCTTGAAGATTACTTAGTTTAGCTTAAATATATTACCCTAGCAACACTATTTTGGAACGGACTTCGTAATTTTGAGTCGCACTCAGATGACGAGAACGACACCTGATCAGTCACCCTCTCTCCCCACCAGAGAGAGGACCAGTAGGACCTGACGAATTTAAAGTGCAACATACCAATTACTCGAAGGCTCTTTGCTGGAATCGGGTCTCAAACCTGAAACTCTACGACTTACGAGCTGCAAACCTTACCACCAGGCCACCGCGACACCAAAAATTAATTCAATTACTTCAAGTAAATTTCGAGGTTGCCGGCTTTCTGACACAGAGGTAGCGCTTCTTCCCCGTATAATTTTGGTCCCGGTTTGGACATGGTTGTTCTTACGTGTGCTATCTGTGAGACGTGTGACTGTGTCCCCCTGTAAAATAGGCTATGCAAGCAAATGCGCCAAGTCGTACTCTTGGTCCTAGTTGGCGCTGCTTCAAAAACAAGAGACGCTCCTTTCGGCTTAAATCTGCTGCTGTGCCTGCGCGAGGCTTTTCCATGCCAAGTGCCATAAGCAACATCAACAACAACAATAAATTTTGAGGTTGGTAAGTTACGAATCTTACAGCCTTGAAGCATCGTACTCCAGCGGCTTAGATTGGCGAGGAAGTTGGCGCATTGGCTAAGTAAGAAAGTTTTACATTTCGAGTTGTATGGTATCTGGATGGTGCGTTGGCATTATTTGAGAATGTTATAGTGCTAAAATTTGGACCAATTCTTTGAAATGAAGATATCTAAAATTCCTACTTGACCCCCCCCCCCAATATTAAGGAACAGAAATCGTGTTATTTTGGATCACAACACATGTAAATTGGATGAGTGCTTGCTAACGAGATATATCTGGAGATGTCTCCATTTCCTCTCCTATCTCCATGATTAGTAGAGAATTGAGATATTTTGCTGCTTCAATCACTACAGAAAAATATGCGACGGCTTTTTTTAAAAATAAAATGGTCAATTTAGTTTCACATATCATTGCGTTTGTAGAATGTTAATGTTTTATTTTTTTTTATTTCATGAACTTTGTGAAAGTGCATTTGTTTTTATTTATCTACTATAACACGACTGTTTTTACTTATCTATTATGTCACCTGACTGTCCAACATACACGGTTGCTCATTAATTATTCCGCAGGTTTTAGGTGTTTAAATATTTTTCTAACACAATGAATGCAATGATAAAATACATTATAGATAAGTGGTTTTCTATATTTTATGATAGTTGTCACTTATGGCACTTGTCATAGACACGCCCGCTGACTAGCTCAGCGATTTTAAGCCGAGTTTGTGAAGTGGTTCCTGAGAAAATCAGAGCGGAAACCTGACTTCTAGTTCATATAAAGATGACACTCACCCACTCTTTTGCACAATCCTTTTATTTTTGAGTTTCTTCATGACATGATAAAAAACAACCATGACCCAACCAGAACTAGAGCCCGGGGCACGGAGAAGATATACTACCTCTATGACAGGATGCCTGTAATATTATCAATAATGTAATGATAGCATGCATAAAAGACCCTGAGAAATTGCATTTGTTAAAATAGTAATATTATTTTACTACTTTATATTTCATAGAATTCGTATCTTTTACTATGGAATTTTATTTTGGAACTAACCATGCATCCGATTTTCATATTCAGATGCGCCATTTATTTGTCAACTAGGAAAATGATACTCTTGAATTAACATATTGGTGCTTAGTCGTAAATTCACCACTCACCATGAGACATTCAGAGGAGTCTCACTTTTATATAACAAGTAATAGAAAAAAAAATGTCAATTCCTACTTAGGCAAGCAAGATTTGTTTCAGCTACTTTTTATTAAATAATTACAATTAATCTAAACAATTTATCAAAAAATATTGTTTTTTGCAAGAGTTGAACTTGAATTCTTCACCTTCATGCGAAATATACTGAAATCCTCGCATTTCACCGATTGAGCTACTGCCTGTTGATTTCAATTTTCATTACCAACTGCTAAAATTCCATTTAAAGTATATAAAAATGAATTAAATTTAATTCATGAATTAATATTTAAAGAAACTCTATTATCATCTAGTGTCATCCACTACAAGTTTTAAAAAATGTGTTTGAACTTGATTCAATGAATAGAAAGTACTTTATTAACGATTGAATATTTGAACAAGTTATATAAATATAGTGAGAGTGTGAACTAATAGTAGGAATTGAAAGAAAGTTTTATAAAAGACAGAATTCTGACAAAATCTTTATATTATTTTTTTATTAAAGAAGGTGTCTAAAGATAAAGAAAATCGAGCATAAAATATTTTCTATTGTTTTGATTCCTAAGCCACTTTTGTGATTTCAGTTATTAGACGACCATATAAGAAAAAAAAAATTAAAATTGAACTGACTTGAAATTAAAAATATTTTTAACAAAATGAGACTGAATTTCGATTTTGTTCCAAAAGAAATCATCCTGCACCTTATCAAAAATGGACGGTGATAATTTAAAACATGTCACAAACTTTCGTCTGTTTAATACTGCACAAATAACAAAACAACATTTTAAAAATTCATGGGTAATATTTCCCCTCAAAAATAAAAAGCAACGTTATCATATTTTTCAGCATTCTTTAACCCTTTAACGCGCGCAAATTTAAATTTTCCGAATTTTTAAAAAGGATGTAATTAATTTGTATCTATAGTGTCTGTGAAGAGCAAAAATACCTTTAAAAAAATTTATAGGCGATTACACCCCCCTGTGGGTGGTGGTTTCGGAGTGAAACCACCGCGCACCTACGACATTTCTTTCCGATAAATAATGAAACTTTTGAATTTGTTTTGAAACACAATTATTCATTATTCATTTATGGAAACACAAGAAAATGAAATATTATCAATGAAAATTATCTATACAACCTTACAACACGAAAAAAAGTTATAAAATTTTAAAGTTAAAATTTTTTAAAAAATTTTAAGTTAAAATTTTTAAATTAACCTTTTAAAAACTAAGAAAATTATATTATATTAGCGATTTTTAAATTAACCTTTTAAAAACTGAGAAAATTATATTATATTAGCGAATATTTTTAACATCACCAGAATATGACTGCTAGCTAATACAAAAAGAACGCATCTGAGCTAGAAGAATTTCAACCTCCCTATTCCTATAAACGAAGTTATAATTGAAGTAATCAATATAAACAAATTCCTCACTTACAAAACACACTGCTAAACCCCAATAAATTATCCCCCTCTTGATTTACTGAGACGGAGAGGCAAAGGAAAGAATAAACATGTGTTTCTTCAAGTGGTTGTTGATAGAGAGAAACCACCTTACCTCTACAAGTCCTAGACGCGCGGTGGTATTTCTCCGAAACCACCTAAGAAAAAGTCAAATTTGGTGAACTTTTCTTTCGATATTTGATTTGAAAAAAATTGGTATCTTACAGATGCCCACATACAACATATTAATAGGCACATTTAGATTTTTTGTTGTTGTCTACTTGATGAAAAAAAATTGAATAGAAAATACGCAAAAACAGCTATCATAAACGATGCATTTTTCTGATGGTAAGAATTAAATCAAGTAATGTGCTGACATCTACAGGCAATAATTAAAGATGAGATAATCTTTTGCAACCATCGGTTTCATTCTGGAACCACTGCGCGTTTAGAAATAAATTTTTGAAAATGGTGGTTTCGCAGTGAAACCACCGCGCGTTAAAGGGTTAAGCTTATCACCACAAAAAAAGAAATAAGCTCCTGACCTGAGAGAAATCGATTCTCCTTTGTATAAAACAGCCTTTTCACTCAAGTTCTCGCACCTCATAGCGCCTATATCCTTCTCCTATCTCCTGTGACGTTTAACGCCAGATGGTGAAGGAAAAATAAAAAGATTTGTACTTTTGGGGATAAAAAAAACCCAGAGAAAAGAAAAGTGCAGCAAGTTGAAGGAAAACGTTGCTTCTCCAATGCTTTCTAGAACTTGTGGGTTGCTTGCCGCTATTTTTAGTAAAAGAAGAAAGAAATTCTCTTCTTTTTTTCGCTCATGCTCTCTTAAGTTTATTGTCTTTTCGCTTTCTCCCTATTTTTATAGTTTTATTTTTCCTCTGCCAGACGCATTAAAATTCGGGGAAGTCCACAATTCCAAAATATCCTTTTGTTTCAGTTTCTGATATGAACAGGAAAAAAAAGCACGGTCCTTCAACATTTGTCAGAAATGTATTCAATATAAAATCTTCTCTCATGCATCGACAAGGCGATGATATTTTTTCTTTTTTTTTTTTGTATTTCAAAGAATCTTTTAAAAAGAAAATGAGAGTAAAAGTTAAGCATCTTATGTTTGAAGTTTTGTTTTTCTAGAGTAGTTGCAATTAAAAATCACGCATTCCTCTGTATTAATTTTTTAGTAAAAATTTTGATAACTTAATTTTTTTCTATGATAAATGAAAAAAAAAGATTAAAATCAAATCTTCTATGTCTATTTCAATGCATCGTGTCAAAACATCATTTCTTGAACGTCCCAGCACCACGTGCTCTCACGCAAGTTAAATTATATTTTTATTCATTTTAATTATTTCATTTGAATGAGTCACTTTAGTATTGCAAACGGTCCAAAAAATTTGTCTCGTATTTTTTGTTTAAAAAAATATCGCATTTTCTATTTATTTCATTTCATATCATCACGCGCTCAAATGAAATTTTTCTCGGTTTTATTTGCTGGAGTCATTAAGTTTTTTTAAAATCAGAGTTTTTGTAAATGCAACGGCAACGCGTTATTGAAAGCTGATTTATTGAGGGGCTCGTGCAGATGATAAAATTTTTATTTTTCGCCTACGGGTTTTTGTTGACACCAAAAACCGCATCGGAAAACAGAATCATGTTCTGCTATGATAAAAAAAATCTAAATAGGCCTCTGAATATATTTTCAGTGCAGTCATCAAATATTTTGGGCAATATTGGCAAGATAGCAGTAGGGTCGTTAGCCGTAGGGCTTTAGATTCGAGACCCGATTTCGCCATAGAACATAAGGGGGTTTGTTGTACTTTATATCAGTCAAAGCCAAACGTGCTTCCAGTGGTGTGGTGAGAAAAGGGAAATACCAGCTAACGTGTCGTCCTCTTCATTTGACCGCGGTTCAGAAATTATGAGGTCCGTCCCAAAATAGCCCTATTGTTGCTTTACAACGGGAAGTTAATACAACTAATTCAAACTAAACTCGGATTTTGAGAAATATGAAATGTGAAAATTTGTTAAAATGATTAGTCCAGATTTATTTTTTATGAAAATACTTAGTTTCTGTTTATAATATACGAGAGAATAAAAACAGCTAATGAATAATTAAAATATATTATGAAACATATATATAATTAAAAAAGTCAACATAAAACCGTTTAGCTGAGCTGGCTTTTTTTTTGCCTAATTTCTTACGTAACTGTCTCATATCAATGACTTTTCGCCTTAACATATTTGACACAATTTAATATGTATTTCGTATTTTTTTATCAGTCTATTATGCTTTATATTTAAATTCGTAGCTACATTTACTAAAAGGATATTTTATTTAAAACTAAAAAGCATTTTTTTATTGCTAACTAATTAGCTGAAACGCTATTGGATTTTACTAAAAAGCTAAAGTTAATACTTGCATTTTCCGGGTTTAGTTTTTTTTTGGATGAAAATATCACTAAATCAGACCACAACACCAAATCAAGAATAACACACCTATAAAAAACAGTGCAAGAAATGATTCTTTTCTTTGGATTCATACTAAATTAAGTTTCCAAAATCTCAGCTGAAAATACACGTGCTCTTACTTCATTCATTCCAATTATAGCCGAATGAATTGTCGGAAATCCTAGTATTATTTTCTTTTATGCGAGACTTTTTTCGCGTCAAAACATTCACAACCAATCAGCACAATATATGTTTGAAACTCCCCCTTTCTGGATTATTTGAAAGAAAGCTTTCAGGTAAGCGCTTCATATTAGAATGTTTAGATATGTTTCAGAATTCTTCCTTTAATAATTAAATTTAAAAATATTTTTGTTTATATTTATTCATAGTGTAAATAATAAATGAATGAATTTTGAATCTTAAGAAGAATGACTTTCGCATGAATACTTCAGTTTCTTTCAAAGAAATTATGAAATGGGTTGCAAAAGTGTATTACATATACAAAGAAAAATAAAAAGGTATGTCTTAATATAGTTGATAAATAGATAAATGATTGATAAATAGATTTTTGGGGGGATCTGAACGCGATACAATAATAATAATAATAATTTTACTTCACCATCATTAAAGTCATGATACCAGAGTATCTTGATTATGTCGATTAATGAGAGTCAAACCGAGAATTTGATATCGGCGAATGCTATAAATTACAACGAATGATGATTTATATCATTAATAAAAGGTATTGTGTCGCTTTTAAGATAAGATGTAATCCATAAATAGTTGCGGCAGAAAAGAGTTGAAAATGGTATATCGTAAAATAGTTTTATTGCTTGAGCAACTACAGTTGAGTATAAAAGAGTTATTTTAATAATAAAAGTTAAAGATTAAACCTAAATAATGTATTTTCTTCTGAAAGATTTGTCATGATTTTAATAGCAGTTGCGAATATTCCTTTTTTTACATTCATAATTTTACTTTTATTCCTTGATTTAGTTTCTCTGTTTATCCATTTTCTGCTTTTAGTTCATACTCTCCCGATATATATGTATATATCTTGTTGAAATTTTCAATCTTAAATAAAATGCTTTTAATTTATCCACTCAATTTCTAATACATTTTTTTAAACTTGAAGAGGATGGCACACGCTGTTAATACAGTTTTTTCAGATATTAATTCATTTATTAAATTTGATTGATTTTTAATACTTTAAATAGATTTTTAGCAGTTTGTAATGAAAATTGAAAGCAACAGACAGAATTTCTCCATCGGTAAAATGCGAGGATTTCGGTATTTTTCACGTGAAAGTGAAGAAAGCGAATTAAATTTTTGCGAAAATCAATAACTTTTGATAAATTATTTACATTAATTGCAATTATTCAGTGAAGAGTAGCTGAAATAAATTTTTTTTCTTTGTTGGGCTAAGTAGGAATTGATTTTTTTTATCAAAACAGGTAATAGTAAACTAATAAATATAAAACTTATTCATTTTTCCGATTTTCGACTGGAATACGTCTGCATTTTAGATTCAGAATCGAGTACAAGAGGGGAGTCATAGGGCTCATGCTTCACCAAATTTCAGACAGCATTTTGTTGTCTGGGGGAAGCATTGCAGTAAGGTTAATAGCAATCGAAAATTGATCCGGTTGTATTTGTAATTTTAAAAAACTTTGTTTGTGTAGTTTAGTTTGCCTCCCGAGTTTGTCGCCAATATGGTAGCCCAAAGAATATTTCTTCTAGCAACCCTAATGCTGTTTTGTTTACTACATTTTGAAATGGTTGAGTTGTACTTGAATTACAAGTATTTTATGAAATTATTACATTTAAAATAATGATAAAAGTATCTACTAAAGATTTTAATTAAATTCTGTATTATAGCTAAAATATTTTTTATTATTAACTAGCCGCCTTTGGCGACCAGTCAGTTCGCCAGTATTAATGCTCGCTAAAATTTTCATATAATATTTTATGTAGGTGTGTCTCATAACAGGTTTTTCACCAAAATATTTTTAAACCAAACAAATTTTGATAATCATATAATTCATATATAGTATTTTTTTTCTTCAGATGTTCTGTTCATTGTACTACTCGTCTTTTTCTTTCTATCCGAGCAATGATTGTCCCGGAATTAATATTTTACTTAAATGGTGGAGGGAAAAGTCTAAAATTCTACGTTTTTATAGAATAAGGAGATTCAAATTTTCATAAATGTAAACCCACTAAACAAATAAAGTCACAATTAGTTTTCAAGAGATGCGAAAGTTTAAAAACAGCTTGGAAAATGCCTCGCACAGAGGAAATAATGGTGACACACACACAACCTTCATTTCTTATCCTTTTTTTTCTCTCCTTTTTTTCTTCACTACTTTTCTTTTTACAAACCTTTTTTTCGCTTTGTTATATTTTTTTTCTTCCCTGCCCAGACTTTATTTTGAGCAGGCATAGATTAAATATTCATACAGACTAATAATAAAAACAACTATTTTCTTTCTTTTTTAAACATCCCGTTATATATGAATGAAAACAAACTGACTTCGCGTATTTCTTTCCAAACAAATCATAATTTATTACTTCCTGCTATCTTACTCAGTTGGTGTGGGGGAAGGAAATGCAGATTTTTGGCGGAAAAGTAAGAAAAGTGTCGTTTTAACTATTTTCCACGCAGTTATTTCATTTTTTCTCTCCATAAGAACCATCCTCGTGTCTTAACGAAAATATTTTTAAAAAAATTAGCCGAATTGGTCGAGCCGTTCTCTAGTTTTGCGCTTAGCAACGCATTTCGAGGTCCATTTTTATTAATATAGATAGATAACACTTTGCGATTTTATTTTTAAAGTGAATACAAAAAAAAATATGTATCCTTTCGCCATTCTTAACTATCGATATGCGCTTTAAGAAATCGTCTGAATTCTTACTTTTCTTACACTCTTTCTACAATGGATTTCTTGCGTTTCCCGTCATTCTTTTTGTGCTCTGAGGTTCGCATGATAATTTTGTTATATTAATAATTGAGTAAGGATGGATGTCTGGTAAATGGGGTGACCAGGAGTAGTTAGAATCCACAGAATGGATGAAAGGTGAGTGGAATATGTATATATTTTTTACGAGTTCATGAACTTAGGAAAGGATGTTTGATTGTATGCACTGTTCTTGTTACAAACACAGTCCTTTTGTTTAATGACCTAAAAAGTTACCAGGTTCCTGTTACCGTTGATAGAAAAACCATAGGATGTTTTTTTAAGTTAAAATATTTTGCCTGGTGTCTTCTTCAAATGCTGAAACGCATTGCATGCACAAATTTTTTTTGGCCAACACAACAGACCGGCGCAGCCGATTTAAAAAACTTCATTTCAAATGATCACAAGGGTTTAAAAAAATTCAAATAAAAATCTCAGATATAGATGAAATAAATCTCAGGTTAAAATAAAAATGACAATACGTATCAGAAAAGATCATAATTTTATCGTAACTGTTACACAGAAGTGTTTATTTTGTCCACCATCTTTATTGGCGACTTGGCATCCTTGGCGCGGCAAGGGGCACACAAAACTACACTTTTACCAAAACTTTAATATAAATGATTAGAGAAATAATAATAATGGGTTTATTTTTGTAATCCATCCTTTTGTGACAATATATAAATAATTTTCTTTTTTTTTTAACTTCAAGAATGAACAGTCAATACATCGATGTGAATTTTCTTTTAAAGTGTGTCTCGTGAATAAGGAGTAAATACATTCTACACAGTCGAGTAAAGACAACGAAGTAGAGTATTATACATTTTTTTATTAATAAAGAAGTTGAAATATAAATTTGTGCATTTAATACATGTGTACTGTATATATTGTATATCAAGTATTAATGTTCAAAGCATGGAATAAGTATAATGATGGCAGTTGGCAATCATGGAAATTCAAGTACTGCTTTGCTCTAATATTTCTTCCCATTTCTTATGAAATGAATTAATTAATGTTTGAAAACATTAGTTATGATTTTCTGTTTAAAGTGAAGTCATAGGCATATAAAATGAAGTCTTTCATTAAAATGAACGTATATTGATTCAGTTTATTGTCAAACGCCTTATTCGCATCTAATTTGGTACTTTTTATGACTCCGAAACCCTTTAAAAAATGTTCGTAATCAAGATTCGTTCTACTCCTCCGAAGTAAGTCTAATAAGGTTTTATTACGAAAACTTATTGTGTTTTGGTACATTCCATTTATTTTTATGTTTAATAAATAGTTTGGTGATAATATATGACTATTCCTATAACCGAATTATTATAGTTATCATTAGTTATATATATTACGAACTTTCGACTTCGTATAGATAATTAAATAACATTTTCATTAAACTCGTATTCTTTTTACATCGCTTAAATAATTATGAATCGGTTTATTTCTATAAAATGTGAGAAATCTTTATTGTATTATTTTAAATTGGTTATTTTTTATGAAATAGTATTATTTTAGAAACGAGAATCTCATGATCACAAATTACAGAAATCGATCTAAAGCTTACAATAAAGATATTATATCCTTATAACAAAAAATAATACCGGATTTCTGGCACAGAAGTAGCGCGTCTTCCTCGTTTTCTGGAAGTCCCGGTTTGGGCATGGTTGTTCTTCTGTGTGCTATCTGTGAGATGTGTGACTGTGCCCCCCTGTAAAAAGGGGTTGTGCAAGCGAATGTGTTGAGTGTGTAGCTAAGTCGTACACTTGGCCCTAGTTGGCGCTACTTGAAAAGCAGGGGACGCTCCTTTCGGCTTAAATCTGCTGCTGTATCAGGAGGGAGCTTGTCCATAGGCAAGCACCATAAGTAACAACAACACAAAAAATTATTCATTCATAACATTGGATTTCAAACTCAGTGATCTAAAAAAATTATGATTCATGAAAAGCAGATGCAGTGTTTTCTCAAAATGCTTCAACTTATGCTTCATTATTAAGGTGTTAACCGCCCTTTTCTAAATTTACGATTTGTGTTTTTTAGTCATGACATAAACGACATAAGCCCTCATATTTTTTTAAATATTTTTTGAAAATTCTGCACACTAGCACTTTGTGTTTTATAACATGGGGAATGAAACTGATTGTGCATTTCCGAACACTTTTTTTTCCCCACTAAATGAAATAAAAGTTTAACGCAAAACAACCATATTGAAACCAGGAACACATATCGTAATTTATATAAGTCATTGCATTTTTGAACTATCGCGTTTCCATATCTGCATGTAAATTCACAGATCGACACAATATCAATTCATTGATGTATTTTGTTCCACATTTAACGCGGATATTTTTTATATAATTAATCCTTTTGAACTGCGAAAAATAATTGGATGCAAAACTATTCACCTAATACAAATATTTGTTTATTGCTATGAAAAATAAATATACATAGTTCTGTTAAGTCGAATTTCTTTGAAAAATTAATCTACATCTCTTAACCCTTATGTAGGCGTTTTTAACAATTACATTTGAAAAATAAATAAATAAATAAAACGTTAAATTGATGCACAATCTTGAATGGTCAGTCAGAGGTACCATCGGAGTGCAAAGGGTTAAAATTGGCATAACAATTTTAATTACCTAACTTTTGAGCGAGAGAAACATAGTCTTTTTTTTTCATGGATTTAGTTGAAAATTTGACAGAATCTACTAAGTCGACGCATAGCATTCCACTCATTTAGCTCAAAGCGCTTTTGAGTTATGCTCACAGACAGAAAATGTGTTTTCTAGCTTGAGGATATCTCAAACGTGAAGATTTGTTAAAATCTCGGGTTCGTTTTTTTTAAATGTAGTACGCATACGTTTTTTTAATGTACTATCTACATACTTTAAATGATAATGATGATGTGCCCGCTTTACAGTGGAAAGAGGGGTGCAGTAGCTTCTGAGGGTATGGATTCCTGAGCACTCGAAAACAGAAGTCTGACTTCTAGCTGATATGAGGATGATGCACACACACACTCGCTTGTACAGCACCTTTTTACAAACGGGCACATTCACACACCTCATAGATAGTACACAGAACGATCATGCTCTAAACGGGACTCGAACCCGGGACTCTCAGAACACGAGGAAGACTCGTTACCTTTGTGGCCAGAATGCTGACTGTATACTTTGAATATAGGAAACTAATATTACATTAATAATAGTCCTAATGTAACTACTAACGATGTTTTTACACTTCATCTTTTTTCATCTAGTTCGATTAGTAACAAAAAATATCTTAATTCTCAAGATATTTTAGGACTTACAATTAATTGTTTACTTTATGTTCTACGAGACGTCAGTTTGATAAGTCAAACACAACAGCCACGTCAAGAACTCGAAAGTAAAGAGTCTCAGAAATCGGATCGATTTCTGATGGTAGCTACTAATTAAAGGTGCTTCGGTCACGAGTTGAGATCAGAGATGATTTATAATGAGAGACTGGCGATTAATTTGATTCCTCTACAGGATGACAAAGTATAGTGGCACGAAAAATAAATTCACATGAGTGGTTGTTTTATAAATTAAGTGTTGCGGGGTGGCCGTTGCAAAGATAGAGAATTCTGGATTTATATTTGAAATTTTGATTTACTTAAGGATTTCCTGAGAAAATATTTTAGATAGGCTGTTTGTGGCAAATGGGAAATCAAAACTTTAAATTTAAATTTTTAGAGAATAATTTAAAAATCAGGTTCTTTTCGTTTCGATCGTTTCTTTAAACACTATATATATTTCATTCTATTAGGATTTTTTCTATTATGTCTTAAGCATGTGTGTTATAACGATTTTTAATATAACTACGGCTATCTATATCGGCAAATATTCTATTGTTTTTTCAGTACTTGCCCCCATTAGGAAGAATGATTTCTTTTTAGTTTTTCGCATACGTCGTTAACCACTTAACTGTTTTGCCCGAGTGCCATTCGTGCATTGATTTATCGAATTTTGATGGTTGTAAGCTAAAAATGAAGCATTCATAACGATTATAATTCAATAGTAAAATGACTTCGAACACGTAGATAAGTCACGTATTCAATATATGTCCATTTGAATCAAAATAAGAAAATATTCCCAAAATAGAAGGTGTCATCTTATTAGATAGTAAGGGAAATAAACCGGTTAAGTGGTGAACGAATCACCGTTTTCGCTTGTAGTGGATATATGGTGTGAAGACAATCAGTAGGACACAGTAGAGAACAAAAACTACGTTAATTTAACCTGAAACACTAACATGAAGATGACGTATACACGAACGACAAATATGTACAGCCGAGACGGACACATAGAAGCACACTGCAACAGACAGTAGTCCACAAGTAGAAACTGACCACAGCACACAGAGC
>JAOUZG010031473.1:3329110-3354152 GCA_026289955.1 Argiope argentata | reverse complement strand
TATATATATATATATATATATATATATAATATATGAGAGAGAGCGGGGGGATAGATACCGATTGAGAAGTTTAATGATTGTGTTAAACCGGTTTAAACTACTTAAGGATTTAATTAAGACAAATAACGACTTAAAAATAGTAATGTTCTCACATGATAATATGGAATTTGCGATCGTAGAATTCATATTTTCCCTTCCATCTTGAGCTCATCCAAATGGTTAGATAATTTAATGTTATTGGCACCGGGTCACAGGACGTCGTTAAGATATGTTTTGAATACAATGCTTTGCCTACCAAATGCTGCGATGGAAGTTTCCATCCTCATGCAAAAAAGGTTTAAATAACAAAAAAAAAAAAAACTAGTAAGGTAGTTATTCTGCGTGTTTCCAAACTCTGTGATCCTAACTGGAACAGTAGTTTAACTTCCCGTATCTCATTATAAATTACCCCTGATCCATCTCTCCAGTCATTGTAATGCCCAATCGATTGAAATTCCGACACTCCCCTTCTATGGTGCGCTTGATTTCACCTAAAGCATTATTGAAATGAAGTTCTGCCGGTATCAGTTCCATTTTGAGATTCTGATAAATGGACGAAGCATTTGCGTGTGCGAAAGTCCAGATTCATCCTCAGGCAAAATAGTCAACTTTTAAGGATCCCGCATCTTCGCCTCGAGAAATTTTTGCAGAATTTTCAGAGAAATCTAATTTTAAAATTTCGCTTATTTGCAAGGGCTGTATATAGTATTACGTTTTTAGCGCAGCGAGTTTGTATTGAATGGATTTAATTGAGGTCTGCACAAATTTATTTACAGCTATTTACAAGTATTTATAGGATGACTCGATAAAGTAAAACTTCAAATAAATACAATCCAGCAGTCAACAGTCCCTACGCCGTAATTACAAGCCTTACGAGCAATAAACACAGACTGCAAAACAGATATCGTATAGCACAGCAAACAGTAAATCACAGCGAGCTCATTATACAACGTAAACAGTAAACGCAAACACGGCTCACTAATAACAAGCGAGAAAAGTAATCCACTCATCCAACGCGACGCTACTCTTTCGAGAGGAATTCTGCTGCAACCCATCCCTAATATAGCCGAGCGAGCGAGCGCCTAAGAGCACGCGAAGCTTCGTGAACGATCCAGTGGTTACCAGACTGTTCTTTTCGCCAAATCAACTCGACTGGCGCGAAGTTCATCAGCCGTCGCCAACGCCTGCTCCTTCGGTGCGCTTTCTCGACGCTCCTCCACTTGTAAAAATAGGTAACACTTCTAATAAAAATCGAGTCGTTTAAATTTCAGAATATTGCACAGCGTTTCGGGGTTCGAGTAGATTGAGAGTTGATAAAACCACGTCTCAAAATCACACGACCTTTATTCGTAGAAATCTATAGAAGATGCAGAAAAATACACAGTTACGAGTCACAATTCGCAGCTCCAATTCAGCTAACACTACAGGGAACACCTTCCAAGCACAGAGTTCTCTAATACCTCAGACAGCAGCTTCTGAGCACTAAACTACATTCCAGTTTTTACTATTCTCTAGTCATCATGCTCAATTGGATAGTGATATTTATGCCTGACGGCGTGAAAATCTAGGACTTTCACCGAGATTCTGGAAACTTATCATTTAATAAGGGTCCTAGAGCTTAGGTCATCAAATTTTGCAAAACTATCTATTTTTCACCAAATCTCGCCAAATCGTCAAGAATTCTGCCCAAAGGTTGTTAAATCGCCAAATCACTGATAATGCCGTTTTTACATAAAATACGCAAAAATCGCGCAATTTTAGTCCCAGAATGTGAATTTTTCAGATCTGCCTGAGATATTTCAAGACGAATATAAATATTTATAAGAATATTTAAAAAGTTTGTGATAATATTATTAGTAATTTGTACATTTTCGTATACAATATATACGTAGATTAAGTATTTTCATCCTCAAAAAGGATTCGAGCTCAAGAATTAGATGAATTTCCATGTTTTAGACCACCATGAGTTCGAAAAACACATTTTTGGGAAATGTCTGTCGGTCTGTGACGAAGACAACTCAAAACTGCTATGATCTAGAAGTATGAAGTTCGCTACCCATTCTTTACATCAAAGTTGTAGATTTCTATAAATTTTTGTGCAAATTTTGTTTAGAGAAAGTCCGTCTGCCCAGCTGTTCGAATATAAATTAGCACGAAGATTACAAAATGATGGGATCTAGCGCATGCGTAGAAAGGTTGAAAAATACTGTTCGGTCGATGACAAGTATTTGTCCCGATAGGAAAACAACATGGCTCTGTACTGTATGCTTTAATTACTACCATTTTTGCTCTGATTTTTTTATTGGGAGATTGTGTTATTTTGTTTCATTTGATTTACCTTTTTTAAATAGTTTTCCAAATTTAGGTATGTCAAACTATTTTTACTAATTTTACCCCGTTTCGTCCTGTAAATATGCATCATTTTAATAAGACACGCAGCAATTTAGGGACGTCAAAACGGCAATTCATAGACAAGCCTGGAATACCTAAATCTGTCTTATGAAATTGTGGTAAACATAAATAAATCCCTTTCTACGCACGCACAGCCTACGGGCCGTTAAAAAAATTCTACTTTCATTCTTGTTAAAATGCCATATCGTTTTTTTAAAGTTCTGATAATTTAAGTGGAGTATTCAATTCATACCACCTCACAGGTAGAGATTTAAAGTTCTGCTTTGAATAATCAACTCAACAATTTAGACCAACAAAATTGCTGTTGAGTACTTTTTTTCGGAAAAAAGAACGACTTCACCAAAAGTGTGATAGATCAATCTTTCATACATATAATCTATATACATAAATTTGAAGACAAAAAAAAAGAACTAGTATCGATTTTTGGAATTCCGTCCGGAACTTCGGGCAACACAGATTGATATGAAAAACGACGGTTTCCTACACAAATATAAAAATGCAAATTATTGAGGAAATCCTTTCGATTTATATTCAGTCACGCAAAAGTTCGATCACGCTGTTCAAATTCTGGCTTTGGTTCTTTTTCTTTTTTACCCCCCCTGGCGTTCTGAAAGGCGTTATAAATTTTGAAGCGCTTAAGAATTTATTGATATCTGATTTTTTTCCCACATAAGAATCTACTCTTTTCCCTCGTAAGTCACTTATTTGTTACAAGTTTTCTCTCTAGTTTTCTGTTGAAACTTTGCCAATATTGTGCCTTTGAAGAAAGTAAAGAATTAAAAGAAGAATCCCAGATGTTTTGCTATGATTAATTGAAAGAAATATCATTCTATACTTATGATGATGGGATATTAAATGTGGATTATATTCATACATATAGTTTTTTTTTAATTTTAAGCCTTGGGATACATTTTGAATAATGTGCATATCATTGTGCTTTGCTTCTTCTTCCAGAATTTTTTTAATGTGACAGCATTTAGGAAAAATTTAGGCAGATTTCATGAATTATGCAGTAGTGTAAAAAGTGAATATTGATTTTTTCGAATCTTGCTTTCAGTACTAATGAGATTATAATTCAATCTAAAATAACATGTGAACCTTCAAAATTGTAACTTTTATTGAATAGTAGGCATGGGGTTTAGGTGTAACAATTTGTGGAAGAATGCTCATAATAATTTTTTTTTTGAATCTTGCTTTTAATACTACTGATCTATACTTCTATTATAAATATGAAAGTTTCGATGGATGATGTTAGTTAATCACGCCAGAACGGCTGAACGAAATTGGATGAAATTTAGCACAGACATAGATTATAATCTACAGAAGAACATAGACAACTATTTATTATGTTTAATTGAATGGTTAATTTTTATAAATTAAAAACTAATTTTCTCGCCATACTCCTCAGTTCCCCAACGCCAAGTGAGTAAGGCTTTACATGTTTTTGACTGGTTATTTCAAACGATTCTGTTTATTTTCTTAGTATTTGCATTAGGTGCATTTAAAATTAAAACATTGTTGATTAATCGATTTTTCAGATTAATTCTGAAGTACTTTTGAATTAAAATAAAGGCATTTTTCCGTTATCCGAGCGCAAACGAAAAATCGTCAAAGAAATTCAGCAAAATTCTACATTATTTGGTGAGTTTTCGTTTTAGAATCGCTGTAAGGAGTTTGGTGGAATTCTACGTTATTTGGCTATTTTTCGCTTTCATCCAGCTAAGGGAAAAGTACCGAAATAAAGCATAATAAAGGAAATTAAAAATTTCTAATCATTATTACCCCAACTGGAGTAAAAAATTTACTCATTTGAGTTGGCATGCGCAGTTTGTTCTTGATTTGATTTTGTTTTGGCCAGATTAAATAGCAAAACGATTTTGAATCATTGCTTTGTTGTTTTGTTTTATTTCAGGTACATACTGTAAATAAATTATTTTTAGGTTATTTATGTGGGCTAAGCTTTGATATATAACTATTTGGTTCTATGAGAGGCAGGTAATTTTTCGGTAGCACCTTGTTTGGGTTTACTATGCCGTCATTTTTTTTTTTTTTGGTATTGTAATTCGTTTTTTTCTGTTCATTTCCCTTGATTTTTTTTCTCCTGTGTACGCATTCCTTTAACCTACTTTCATTATTTTCGATTTTTTTAAAGTGCATTTCATTTTTCTGTATTTATTGATTTTTTTCTATATTTCCGTTAAATTGCTGCAGTGTTCATCGAAACCTTACGATTGGAAACGCTATTGTTGCCATTCGCGCTACATTTGGCCATTTCACTAAAATTTGGCGACAAACTAATTTTTGGCGAAAATAATTTTCAGCATCACCATAATCATACGGTTTCATGGCGTTTTACATTGTGATCAGATCAGACCCCCAGTTCTCATACATACACATCAAAATTTCCACGCGAACGAAGTCGCAGGTAAAAATCTGTGAGATTATGAAGCAGTATAAAATAACATGTGTAAACATCAACACTGTAGTTATTGATTAAGGTCTCCGGCGAATTGTAAGAATTTTCAGAGAAATGTTTATACGTTTTAAAAGTTTTTGTGATTTTTTAACTGTAGCTATTTTGCATTATATCTTACTATATATGGTGCGAGTGTAGTTTAACCCCCTGCTTAGCGCACTTTTCAAAAATCGCCAACTATGAATCGCAGACAAAAGCACAGGTCAGCTCTCCTGGTCAAGGAGAAAGATAACCTAGGGTTGCCATAATAAAAAGAACAGGGTTGCCAGCATTGGCATATTATCCGTAGCTTGGCGAGGGAGAGGGTTAAACTACACATCAATCTATGAGGTGATGGCTGTTCCAACTTGTTCCGGATTTGGGGCACTTTTGTAACAATCTTAGGCATGTTCTATTAATAAACAGCAGGAATGATCTCTCCAAAACTTTTTCGCATACTCTTCAATGAAGATGATAGCTCAGAAAATGCCTTACATGGCGTTGGCGAACAATAGTTACAAAATATTACGTTTTGGCGAAGATTTAGAATTTTTACTGAATCTATCGTGTCACATCATATAAATGCAGGCAGATGTTGACTAAGAGAACAAGATTTTATCTCTTGTTCAACCTTTTCCATCTCGATCGATAAATAAAATAGATTTTATTTTAAAGATATACGGACTTGATTGCTGTTTTGCTTTATTTCAGGTACACAAAGTAAATAAAAAAATTAGGAGTGTGTTTTTCCCATGAGTAGGAAGTCGCGGGTAAAAGCTAGCATACTATATATTCACAGCTTAAATTTAAGATACATTTTGTAATATTTAGGGCATTTAATTCCCATAACTAATTAAAATTATCTTAATTCAAATGAAACATTTCATATCTGTTTCAGAATCCGTTTGTACTTTATACAAAATAAGATAAAATTCTTTCTTTCATAAGATATAGATATCAGCCCTTTAAATGAAATATTAAACTTTAGAGAAACAAATCAGCAATAGTAAATGTAAACATCTCCTCCTTTCATCTTACCCTTCACCCCTATTTTGATGAATTAAACAGATCCTAACGCATGCGCAAATGTACGGATGATTTTATAATCCGTTGCCAAACAGTACAACTGACGAATCTCAAAACAGAAGAATAAAAAATATTTTTTTCTTAAAATTCCGTTAAGTTTAAGCGACAGCGGAGATTTTTTTTATGAAGAACGATGGTGTCTCAAACAAATAAAAAAATGTAAATTACTGATGAAAGCCTTTCGATTTATATTCAACCAAACGGAGATTTGAACGTAATTTTCATACTCCAGTTTCATTCGTTCATTTTCCCCATTTCTTTCACCTTTGAGTTCGGAAAGGCGTTATAAATTTTGAATGGGTCTCATTTTATTGATATTTTTTTAAAGAACCATATTTGCTTCTTAAGTTACTTATTTGTTTATTTTTTTCTTTCAGTTTTCTGCTGAGGCCGTGCAAGAGAATAAGCAAAATGGCATCTCAATTGATATGGTATGATTAATCGAATACAATATTTTCTGATGATGTTAAAGAAACTTTATATTTGAATTGCACTTTTATATTATTTTGTTCGGAAGGTTTAAAATAAGTCTTCAATCTTTTTATTCATGCGCAAGATAAATTGATGTTAATTCTAAGAAATTTTATTTAATAATGATCTGTTGTTGATGTTTAATGTGATCAAAATAAGAAACGATGGAATATTGCTGATTAGAATCGTTAGCTAAATAAGAGACATTTTCAGAAGGGAAATATGTTTGGATGGATTAGAGTTAAAGTAGTTTAAAACTTTCAAAAAAGTTTATAATTGTAACCAATTGTTCAATTCAACCCCATGTTAAATTAGAATCTGACGACATCTAAAATTATATAATTATTTAAATTCTGAATTATACAAAAAATTCTGCTATGCTTTTTTCAAAAAAAAAAAAAAAAAAGAAGAAGAAGAAGAAAGAAAATAAAACGCAGCTAAGAAAAAGTAAGTGTAACTTATAACCCTGAAAATTTAACCCTTCCATTTTTTATTTATAGAAATTGAAAAATTTTATTTATTGATTCTAAGTAATGTTTGATCAACAAAGTGGACATAATTTTAACCCTTTGAGGTCGGAAAAGTAATTCGATGCGTAATTATTCACCTAATACATGGACCTGCTTATTACACCAAAAAATAAATACATGCAACTGCTTTAAGTTGAAGTTCCCTAAAAAAATAAATCTGCATCATTTTAACAATTAAAATTCTAAAAAAAGGAATAAATAAAATGTCAAAAGGATGCACCTTGAATGGTGGCTGAGAGTAAACAAACATACGACCGCAAAGGGCTAAAAATAATTGATAATTTAATTTAATTATGCAAATTTAACTATTAACCGAATTCTCGTTACCTTGATAATTCAAATAATTGAATAATTTTAATGAAATTATAGAGGAAAAATAAAATTTTCAAAACGCTAAGGATAAGGTTTAAATGTTATCAAAACCCTACCTCTAATTCGTTATTTGTGAGATTTAATAATTTAGGAAATTGAAATGATATTGCCAAAGATTGTAATAGAATTTTGCTCATCTTTTCTTTAAATTCAAATAGAATAGATCTATCTGGAAAAATAAATTGATCTTGCAATGCAGAAAAAAATATTAATTGCTTAATCCTTAAGATTCCAAAATTTATGAAGATGTGTATGCAATTAACTACGGGAGTATTTTAAAAAAACATTTGAAAATAATTATATTTTTAAATGTTTGCATTAAAAAAGTTTAAAAAAGATATTTGAAACGAAGATCTATCAGTAAAGCGGCAAAAAAATTTAAAAAATAAAAGAAGACTTTTTTGTGGCTAAAAACTGGATTAAAATAAGAATCTTGAATAGAGATTTATCGAATGATTTTTAAAACTTTTACAGATGATTTAAGAAATGGAATATCTAGTTCTTAACTTAAAAAATAAACTTTACAATTATTCCTTCTTTAAATATTTGGGTTCGATTGATAAATAAGATGAAATTTTAATTTTTTTTTCAAATTGTGAAACATTAAAACAGCTATAAAGTATATTTAATGAATAGATGATTTATTTTCTAAACGAGGAACTACAGAATATATTGTGAAATTATTACACCAAATTTAAATAAAATAAGGCATTAGATTTTAATTTATGAGGTTTTTCGTAAAAGAATATAGTTGTTTAGGGTTTTTGGCACAGAATCTGTATATGATCATGCTGAGCCAATCAAATGGAAAGAAGCATTCATATAATATTAAAAAAAAGTTTATCAATTAAAAACTAAGCAAAGGTTAAAAATTCCAATCGCACGCTGATGAATTAAAATGGGAATAAAACAAAAACATCAACTAAAAAAGCTAAAGTTCATTAAATACTAACATTAAAAAATTGAAATTGAAAAAAAAATCTAAATAAAATACAACAAACCAATGGTCTGTAAAAATTTAAAAATATTACCGAGAGGTTTTTCACCCACAAGCTTACTCATATCCATAGAAATACATTTAACCCTTTGAGGTCCGATATTGAGTGTGACTCGACATTCAATGTGCATCATATTGACGTTTTATTTATTTATATTTTAAATTTATTTGTTAAAAACGCCTACATAATGGTTAAGAGATGTAGATTAATTTTTCAAAGAAATTCGACTTAAAAGAATTATGTATATTTATTTTTCATAGCAATAAACAAATCTTTGTATTGGGTGAACAATTTTGCATCTAATTGTTTTTCAGAGTGCAAAGGGTTAAAAAACCGGAAATGATGATTATTAAAAACAGGACAATCGATTAAAACACGATGTACTCTGAACGCTGTATGGCATGTCATACATGTTGGACATGGTTCCCCAAATAAAAGATGTTTATGGCTGAAGCGGTTATGACCAATCCCGTGACAAAATAATTTTACATCAAGCTCACTCACAGGATGGTAGGCCGTAAGTGAATCATTGAAAGAATTTGTGAGAATAGCACTACAACATATGTAGGCTTAGAAAGAAATTTTTAACTACTCTGTAAAGAAACCTTGTTCAAAACATTAAAAATATTAAATTAAAAAAATTCATAATTTCGCAAAAATATCGACATTTTAGCGTAATTACCTACCTTAAAGCAATCAAATTTCGAAGTTGCCTCTTGTTAAAATTCAGACTAAAATTTTAAAATATGTTTCTTGCACAAACAAATGGGAGTTTGATAAACATTTAAGAATATTTGTTTTAAAAAAACACAGCATAGCAAAAGAGAGATTAATTTTCGAAAATTCATAATCCATAAATCAGAAGACGTTTGCAAAAAAAAAAAAATGTATTTTTCTTTAAAATCTCATTCATCCTCGAACCAAATGCCACAGCGCAGATTGCTATGAAAAACGATGGTTCCCCAAACAAATATAAAAATGCAAATTACTGTCGAAATCCTTTCCATTTATATTCAGCCACATACATACATAAAAAAAGATCGATTGCGCTTTTCAAATTCGGTTTTCATTCGTTTTCCCTTTTTTCCCCTTTCTTGGTGTTTTGAAGGGCATTATAAATTTCAAAGCGCTGAATAGTTTATTGATATCCGATTTTTGGCAGCAAGGTACCTGGCCTGCCATCTCGTAAGTCATTTATTTGTTTTTCTTCTAAATTTCAGGCTTAAACTATGCCACTGTTATGTCCTGAAAAAAAAAACGTTAAAAAACTATCTGAAATATGTTATGTTGTAATTAATCAGCATATTAAAATGGAATAAGAACAGTAATTTATTTATTCCAAAATTTTTATTCATAAAAAAATAAATTTGTTATTCTACCAATATAGCTCATCTTATGTTCAATAAATATAATTTTTAATTTCAACTACCCATTTTTTATTCTATACAGTTCAAAGATTTTAATAATGACACTAGGGTTTGACGGTTTTTTAAACCGGTATTTTTTAAAGCAAATTTGTCGCATTTCAAAACCGGTTTTTAAATTAAGAAAACCGGTTTTCGGAAATATATAGATATTCCTCTTTTAAAAAATGAATTGTATTGTTTGGGAACCAATTTGTCTAGCAGCTGAAGGTTTCAAGTGACTATATGTCAATTTATTAAAAAGTGAAAGTATATTTGAATTTCTGTTAAATGAATAAAAAAATTTTTAACATTGAAATAAGCGTGAAATTATTATATGCTTTAGAAGAAAGAAGTAGAACTAGCAACTCTTTTGCACCATTTGCAAAATCCATAAAACATTTCTGATTCAGCGAAGAAATCTAGTGTCTTTTTTTAGCTTCAAAAACCGAAATTATTAAGTTATCTGGAAGGATATTGTCTAGAATGTTTCCAAATTCTAGGCTAAGTGCAAAGCAATTCTGATGAAGAGTAAATCGATGAAACTATTCACCAGAGTAATGCTTTTTTAAAATTAGCCGTAGAAAAATCAATTTGTAAGTTTCTTGAAGACCCTAAGAAAAACTTACAAATCCAAAGACGCTGAAAGTTGAATTTCATTATTTGAAAGAACGAATAAAATGAAAAACAACAACAACAACTTAGATTTGCTATTTGATGCCATGAAAATTTTTAAATCAAGCACAGTAGCTAGTGAAAGGGTATTTTTAATTTCAGGTAATATTGTGAGCAAAATAAGAGCAATACTTAACCACCATTTAGTGGATATTTTATATTTTTTTGAAAAACAATTTTCTTAGAAGAAATTAAAATTATTGAAAATAATATGAATATTATTTGAAATTTTTGTTTGAATCTTCCTTATATTGTGTAAGTTCTTGTTGTTGTTACTTATGGCACTTACCTATGGACAAGCCCATTGCTGATACAGCAGCAGATTTAAGCCGAAAGGAGCGTCTCGTTTTTATAGTAGCACCAACTAGGACCAAGAGTACGACTTAGCTACACACTCATCACAGTCATTTGCACAGCCCCTTCTTACAGGGGGGCACAGTCACGCATCTCACAGATAGCACACAGAAGAACAACCACGCCCTAACCGGGACTCCCGGAACATGAGGAAGACACCAGAAAGTCGGCATTGTGTAAGTAATATGAATATGTAATCTTGAATTTTTTTTAATATTTTGACTTTGATATTGATTTTGTTTTACTTTTTATATGTAAATTAAATAAAATATTTTTCCTTATTATTTTTTTGACAAAAATTCGATACCGGCGAAAACCAATTATTTGGAAATACTGAATTCGGAAATTGGCTTTCCAAAAAGTCGATTTTTGTATAGCCCTTACTGATACAGGCCCTTTGCCCAATGCTTTATTTACCGAGACAAAAGTTTTCTTCTACCAAATGTTTCGAAGTAAGCCGAAAAATTTTATTTCGTAATTTATCAGTTTCTAATTCCGAATATCGTGGATGCCAAATTATCCGCTTAGTTTAATTTTTCGAGTTTTCTTTTTGACAGAGTTGAAGAAAAATACAGAAAATACTTCACACGTATGCAAGCGCTCACATACACATATAATATATGTGGGTTTATAATGATTTATCTTAATCTCATTTAAATCCTTGTTAATTTTCTAGTTTTTATCATTATTGAGCCGTATTAACTTCGTTATAAAATGGTGTCTTATTTCCTGACCCATTTTCTTTGTTTATTGAATTAATTCTACATGCTCTCTATTAAATTTCTTACTTCAAACATTTGTCACGCTCCGAGTGAAAGGGGGAAAAATCCCGAATGGTTTCTGCATTCCTTTAAAGATACCTAAAATTCCCATGCCTAAATCGACACATGTCAAAAAAATTTAGATTAAAATCTCATTGTGAAATGGTCGAAGGGAAAAATGTCGATCTGTTCTGATCTTATATCGCATTATGAACGGGCATCAGTTTCATCGTCGCTTTTTTACATACAGAAGCCTTTCCTAGTGAAATAAATAAAAGGTTCAAACGGACAGAAAATAGCTAATCTACAAAGATTCTTATGAAAGAACGATTTAAATTAATTTCATTCAAATGAGATTCTTCAGATTCATTTCAGAATTCGTTTGCACTTTGTACAAAATAAATCTTTCATAAGATAAAAACATCAGTCAATTAAATGAAAAATTAATCTTTAGAGCATACAGATTTGACTCGAGATTTTGATAATCCTAGCATTTTAAATCTCTCCGAGTCTTACTTTTTATCCTGTCAGAACATGATGTTCCTTTTGGAATGAGGTTTTGGCGTCAACAAAAATCCGTAGGCGAAAAATTGAAATTTTATTATCTGCACGAGCATCTCAAAAATCAGCTTTTAATAACTTGTTGCCATTTACAAAATCTCTGATTTAAAAAATAAGTTAATGACTACAGCAAATAAAACCTAGAAATATGTCATTTTGAGCGCGTGTTTATATGAAATGAAATAGATAGGAAATGTGATATTTTTTAAACAATCAATGCGAGGCAAAGTTTTCTTGGATCGTTTGCAGTGCTAAAGTGACTCATTCGATGAAACAATTGAAAGGAATAAAAATATAATTTAACATGCACGAGCACGTGTTGCTTGACCATTCAATAAATGATGTTCTGACACGATACATTGAAATATGCATAGCAGATTTCATTTCAATCTTTATTTTTAGCTTTTTAGGCATTAAACCTGTGCTACTATCCATTTGTCCCACTGTGTATAAGTCAACACATTAAAAGTAAAAAAAAAAAAAATGAATGAACGAAATCATGCGTCTATTGAAATCCTAATTACAGATCTGTAACAAAGTTTGAGTCAAATATGCATAGTGATTGCGGAAATGATTAATGCAGTTGCAAACCATAAATAATTCATCATTAATAATCAATTATAAATCTTTGCTTCATAATCATCGTTCCAAACCGGGAAGTCATTTGATTGGTTCACTTTACTTCTCCCGTCTTTATATGGGTTTTCTGATAAGTGATGAATTTTTTAAAGGACATTTCACAAGTTTTTTTCCTCGAAGAATTTTCTTGGACGAGAATTCTATATGAAACTCTCTTCCTTAAGGGATGCCACCGAAATTCCAGCATTTTCTGGAACCTTTATTTTTGTGGCCCTGATCAGAAATCTTTAATCAGGCGCCCATTCATTATCCAATTAAATATCTGTATAATTCTTTTCATTACTATAAAACTACTTGCTTTGTTTAGCAATATTACATATTTGATATAAAATATTTTTTTATTATTCTTTACTTTATATTTAATTGGATACTATGTAGCACGAACAGAAAAAACTTTAAATGGAAATAGATTAAATATGCATTCCATATGTAACTTGGTTTCTAATGTGTTTTTCACTAATTTTTGGATATAAATTGAATTCGTATTAAACATTTGTAAATAAAAAAATTTATATCTTTATAAGGCAAAAAATATTATTCAGAATTACGTCTATCTTTCCAAAATACAAAATAAGAATTAAAATAAACTAAATAAATAAAGTACAAAACAAATAAACCCATAAATAATCCGCTTTTAATATCCTTTTAGTATGACCAGAAAATATTTCTTCCTATTAATCACTTCAAACTTTTTAAGAATGTTTTTTATCTTTTATTTTTTTCCCCGAGTTCAACATTGGCAAAGCTTCAGCAAACAAGCCTTACTCCACTCCTCCACCCCCCCTTCTTAGGAAGGAGAAAAAAAAGATCCAACAAATAAGTGACTTAATGTAGGAACAGTCCAAGTTCTTGGCTAAGAAAACATTGGATATCAATAAATTCTCAGCCGCTGCAAAATTTATAACTCCCTTCCGAACACCGAGGAAGAAGCCCGAGGACCTAAAAAAAAAGAACGGAACCAGAACTTGAAAAGCAGGATCGAAATTTTAGTGTGGCTGAATATAAATGGAAAGGGTTTCCCGGTAATTTGCATTTTTATATTTGTTTGGGGAACCATCGTTTTTCATAGCATTCTGCATCGCCGGTTTTCGCTGAGCGGAATTTCAAAGAGAGATAGACGCTATGCTTCTTCTTTTTTTACAATTCTTCGAATGTATTGATTCGGGATTTCCGAAGATTAATCTTTTGTTTGCTGTTCTTACGTTTTTATCTTGGTATCGAACCGCACTTAAAGGCTTACTAAAATGTATATACATATGTAGTGTGCCGAAAGAGGGTTTTAAAGATTTTGAAATGTAATTGTAAAGGGATTTTTGGTATCGTAAGAAGCCTACTTATTTATTATTTTCTTTTGAGAATTCTAAAATAAACTTATTCATATTTCTTGAAGTTTAGATATATTATCAAAATAAGAAGCAGCATTAAAAAAATAAATTTTGACTTAAGTGTTTGAAAATATATTATGAAATATATGTAAGAAACATAATGTATGTTTGTATTTATCCTTGATGATTTTTTTTTGTCTATTCTTATAATAAAAAGTGCTTGTGTTTATCCTTAATGATGAATTTTTTTGTCTATTCTTATAATAGGAAGTGCTTGTGTTTATCCTTAATGATGTTTTTTTGTCTATTCTTATAACGGGAAGTGCTTGTGTTTATCCTTAATGATGATTTTTTTGTCTCTTCTTATAATAGAAAGTGCTTGTGCTTATCCTTAATGAGGATTTTTTTTGTCTATTCTTATAATAGGAAGTGTTTGTGTTTATCCTTAATGATGATTTTTTTGTCTATTCTTATGATGGGAAATGTTTGTATTTATCCTCTTTGATGAATTTTGTTATTTGTCTATTCATATAATAGGAAAACTAAACATCTGATATAGAATTACTGATTTTGGCATGAATTTATTATATAAACTAAGAAAGTGTGCCTAGAAGCGATTTTAAAATTTTTATTTAACTAGAAATTAGCAAAAGTTTGGAGTTTTCCTGTTAGAATTTACAAAATATTGCTACGATCTTCTAATATTGTTTCCCTCTCCTGGTAAGAAAGATAATTTTGCAGATATTTTAATAAGTGGTGTCCTATTTAAAGATTATCGATTTTGGGCGTCTAACATGTCGCTTATATAACTACGAATTCGGCATCAATAGTGAAGGATCCCGAGTATTCAAGAATCTTGGTATTACACTATTAACCCCTTCGCATACAATGACGTGTCTGACACGTGCATCGAATTACTGAATTTTTATTTCCAAGTCTGCAATTATATCGTATGTCAAGTGATTAAGATTCCAGTTTCGTGGACGTGCTTGAACATTTGATGCCGGATTGAGGAAGTCATAAAAGTTAAATAGGCATGCTGAATATATGTCGAGTTTAAGCGAGTAGTTGAGCGAAGTCTTTCTTTGAAGTGTCAATTTCTTGCTAGTTTTTCCTTAGTTCTTGTTCTGTTGTGGTTGTTTGTTACCGACTTTCCGTTTGTTGACTACTGTTTGTTGCAAGTTTACTTTTTTTTTTGTACACTTGGTATCATTTTAATTCTTGTTTTTACGACTTTATAATGGAATCAAAATGCTATCATCAGGAATGAAATTTATTTATATCTAAAACAAAGCTTTTATTCAAATTTTATTGACGCAAGTTAATAAATTTAGCTTGATTTAGCTTGCATGTAACAGCGAATTCCATAACGCTTTATCATATGAAATAATGCTTTGACTTTTTCATTCCATGTGAAATATTACCACATGTTATCGAACATAACCGATGAAATGCCATAACTTAGTTTTGTTATACATGAGATGTTCTAACATGTTAACTGAAAAATTTATGAAATTACTACTACAGTTTGTAACAATATTTTGGTCTTCTTGAATTTATGTGTTCTTTTTAGCGTTTATTTTTCAAGCATTTGCCCTGCTTGAGAGTGATATTAATTTAAATTCTTATTTTTAAATCGGTAACTAAATATATTTAAATTCGACATAGAACTCCGATCGGAAATCAACCTGCATTTCATGAATTTTGTTGCTTATAAAGAAACTATCAATTATTTGATGATGACGTGTTCACTTTACAACGGAAAGAGGGGTGCAGTAGCTTCTGAGGGTGTAGATCCTTGAGCCCTCGAGGGCAGAAGTCTGATTTCTAGCTCATATATGAATGATACACGCACACATTTGCTTGCACAGCCTCTTTTTACAGGGAGGACATTCACATACTTCACAGCAGAACAACCATGCCCAAACCGGGACTCCCAGAACACGAGGAAGACGCGCTACCTCTGTGCCAAGACGCGAGTACTATCATTTATTTAATTTGTGATATAAAATTTCATCAACTATAGTACGTTGCGGATATAACTCGAAAATGTCTTAATTATTCTGAAAAAAAAAATTGCAAAATTCAATTCAATAATATTTTCTTTGTAATGCTCTTTACGATGTTAGTTACAATTTAAAATACATTTTTGGAGTTAACTACAATTGTTATTTGAATTCTCTCAGATAACGGTAACGCTCGATTTTATGAAGTTTTTTAATGCTCAGTTATTTAAAGCCTTTAAAGTTTCTGAATATTCAGTGCTAACTTTAATAATTTTCCAGTCGTATCTTTTTCTGTTAAAAAGTTTTTTTTTTTTATTGTGTGAGAATATTCGATTGCTTTGGTTTAAGGTTTCGGAAGCATGAAAATTCGTTGGATACAAATTGTCAATTTATCGCTTTTGAGGCATCAATTTTTCGCTAATAAAGAAAATAAAGCAGAAGGTTGTCACATTTGGCGATTTATCGTCGAAAAATCATTTATTAATAGAAATTCAATTTATAATTCAAAATTTTATGTCAATGGCAACGTTGTTACATTTTTTTTTTGTTAAACATGATGTATTGATTTGAGGTTTTTGAAATGAAAAATGAACCACAAAATGAACGGGCAGAAATTTGGCGATTTATCGCTTTTAGGGCAATTATTTTCCACTTTTAGGGTTATTAGAAAAGGGCAAATATGATTGTGCTATTAGGCGACTTATCACCAACAAAAAGTTACAACTTGGAAGGAATGTCCGCCATGTACACTGTTCTCTACATATCGATGCATGCATAATCTGATAGTCACGTGATTGTTTCAAATCTGTTTAAATTGGTTAATGACTTAAACTAATTAATATAAAAAATGCCTTCAAATAATAATGTTCTCTCATGATAACAGGAAATTTGAGATACCAGATTTCATTTTTTTTCTCGTTATTTTTAATTTGGTGAACTGTTAATCGTAATCCTTTATTATTCGTTTTAGTTTCATTGATTTGGATATTCTGGAGTTAATTTGAATGCTTTTATATTTTAAAGCTGCATTTTCATTTTAACAAAAAGTTCAAAGATTATATGTATTAAAAAAATTACATATTCAACAAGTAGTATTGACATATTGAACAGAAAAATTGGGTGTTTCAGTTAGCTACAAAATAATCATCGGCTCAAAATTCCCTAAATTACAAAAAAAAAAAAAAAAAAAAAATATAAAAAAAACCAAAAAAAAAAAAAAAAAAAAAAAAAAAACTTTTGAAATATAGCATTAACCTTTAAAAAAACATTTAATTTTTTTCCAAGTTGTTAAAAAGTTTTTATGCTTTCTAAACTTCTTTATGCGATACACATCCATATAGTAATTCTAATTTTTTTTCAACAGAAGTTAAAACTTGATATTATTATAAGAACTCGTTCGTTGCAGTTGAATATGATACAGTTTATGATTCAAAAATTTTCAAACATTCCGGTGGGAAATATTCATTTCACAAAAATAAAAAATGCTACATTTCTGATTTTTTTCTTCTTCTATTGTATAGATAATTAGTTGCTATTTTTTATCAAGTAAGAACATGATGTTTTCTTCAGGGTTTTTTGAATAATTGAATAGGGCAACGAATAATTGAAACTCGAAATCTCGTTGGCAATGCATAAAGCATAAATGGCAATATTTATCAGCAACTTTTAACTGCATATGGTTTTTACCTGCTTTTACTAATATTGTATTATTATGCATATGCTTCTTTGGAAGTAGAAGGTTTATTAAAAGCTTCATCTGCTTTTACCGGTATATTGCTTTTTCAAACTGGCTTAAACAGGTTAATGACTTAAATTAATTAAGACAAATAATGACTCAAAAAAATAAAGTTGTCACATGATAACTTGAAATTTGCGATGGTAGATTTCATTTTTCTTTTTATAACGAAATCAATGTTTCTTTTTGGCGAAATTAAAAGGAAAGCTCTAATGAGCTGGTCTTATTTCTTTCGTGCTTTATTTAGAATATCGGCGTATTAATACAAGCGATTAAGATTCGCTTTTCTGTTAATCCTTTCTTTTATTAGGGGATGAAAATAAGACATGAAATTCGGACGAGAACTTCTTTTTCTCCTTTATTGATTTTCCATGCTTCAGTTGGCTTATTTGAAAAAAAGAAAAGAAATTTTTACACATGCTTCCAAGTAATTTTAGAATACCGAGAAGTTGATTTAAATATTTAAATAATATGCAAATTATATAATCTTAAAGTCCTATAATTGTTTTATAATTAATCTATACGTTTCTTATTACCTATTCAAATAAATTAGTTACTTTCTCTTATAAGATTATACAGAGAATTATTTAATTAGATATATTGATGTACAATGTTGCTGATTCAAATTGCACATTGTCAACTACATTACTCACTGACTATAAAAAAAGCATAAAAAATTGAAGAAATTTCTTTTTTTAAAACGATGAGAAGAACATAATTGCCCTTTAAATTTAATAAAATAAACATATCTCAACATTTTTATATATCATTTGAAATTTTAGACATTGGTTTTAGGGGAAAAAAGCAACTTCTTTTTTTCTTATTCAAGTAGCATTCCGACAAACTGCACTTCTGCATTTAAACTGAGTATCAGATATAAAATATTCACCGAGCTTCTGTTTTTTTACTATCCTACCCCGAATCCATACATCTGTATTTTATTATTCCGAGTTCCAGGTGTTTTTACTACCATAAAGTTCCCGTGACTCCTATGCCATTCGAAAGCACCCTTCTCTACTGTTTAGGGTAAACAAATAAATAACGAACATGTCTTCCGTGAGAAGAACGCATCTCATTTCTTGCAGCTTTTCGTTTACGATTCTGATGCGCGGGTTCGTCTTTGTAGTGCAAATAAAAGTTTCAAAAAATTAAAATCTACTATTTTAAACTTCATGTTATCATATGAGAACATTATTATTTTTAAAGTAGTATTTGTCTTAATTAATTTAAGTCATTAACCAATTTAAGAAGGTTTGAGACAATTATGTGACAATCAGAATATGCATGCGTCTATATATCGAGAATCGGATACATTCGTGCAAAGTTGTTACTTTTTGTCGGTGATAAATCGCCAAATGCGATAACCACCTCTACAGTTTTCCGCTTTTAGGATTTTTAATAACCCTAAAAGTGGAAAATGGATGCTCCAAGAAAGATAAATTGCATACTTTCTGTACGTTCATTTGTGGCTTCAAAAACATCAAACCAATACGACATCATATTCTCACATGAAAAAAGCATATAAAAAATGCAACAACGGTGCCATTAACAAACTTTTGAATTGAATTTCTATATTAAAATGATTTTTTGGTGATTGGCCAAATGTATCAACTTTCTACATTATTTTCTAATAACCCTAAAAGCGGAAAATGGATGCCTCAAAAGCATTAAAACTTCAATTTGTTGCCTACGCATTTTGAGGCTTCAAAAACCTCAAACCAGAAACTCATCATGTTCTCACATGATAACAAAGTGCACTTGGGTTCTGTATTACTATTTAATTTATCAGAATTTCCTACTTTCGGTAATTTACCGGAATTCTTGATTGTTACTCATTTATCAAAAATAAGAATTAATTATTTTTGAGGTCATGTAGGTGAGTTGGCCTTCAAGAATAGTCTATAATAATTTATTATACACAAAATTTTGCTTAGTGGCGTATATAAAGAAAAAAATAAACTTCTATATTGCTTCCGCATGCAGTAAATCAGTTAGTAAGAAAGATTTAAATACCTTATAACAGCTGCTAAATAAATTCTGCGTCATAACCCCTGAACCTTGACAAAACTTAAGGACCCAGAATATTCGAGAATTCCGCGATATCTAAATCAACTGAAAAGTTACGATATCCATTTGGAACCTTCTTTGAGCTTGCTTTAGAGATTTGAAGTGAGAAATAGACAAAATTGAGTAGCCAAACGAATTCAATATTTTAATCATCTGCAAGTTCTCTGAGCACTTTTTACTGCGCGGATGTTTATTAGCTATTTGATACTTGTGAGTTTCTGTTTATGTATTTCTTTCAACACACTTCGTCTGTGACTTGTATAGAATAAAGTATCGTCTTTAGTTAGTGATACCATTTGTAGACTGTTTTTATGATGACTCGTAGTGATGTAATCGCCTTATAATTAACTTTTAATATTTTTCTGGTATTTTTAGAATTTTTTATGAGAATTCAAATATGCATTGTTACGTTTTTATCGTAGCGTGTTCGGATTGAATGGACTTAACTTGAGGACAGCACAAGCAAATTTATTTACAGCTATTTACAAGATGACGTGATAAAATAAAGCTTCAGATAAACACAATCCAAAAGTCACTAACAGCGTAAATACAAGCCTTACGCCCAAAAAACACAGACTGCAAAACAGATATTGTATATCACAGGAAACATTAAATCGCAGCGAGCTCAATAACACAACGTTAACAGCAAACGTAAACACAGCTCACTAATAACAAGCGAAAAAAGTAATCCGTTCCTATCACGAGTCGCTACTCTTCCGAGAGGAACTGCTAAATTGCGGCCACCCGTCCCCTATATAGCCGAGCGAGCGAACGCCCAGAAGCACGCGGATCTTCTTAAAACACCGTGAACGATCAAGCGGCCACCAGAATATTCCCCCCACCAAATCAACCCAGAAGGCGCGAAGCTCCTCGTCAACTATCGCCAACTCTTTCTCCTTCGAATAGTTTCTGCGGCGCTCGCCCGCTTGTAACAGTATTTTAAAATGATAAATAAAATAATCAACTGCTTAAAATTTGATTGAGCTACCTTAATAGCTCTGAAATATATTAAGTCTATAAAATATCATTTAAATTCAAAAGTGGTAAATATACTTAGTCTTAACCACTCACGACGCAAGGATTTCGTAGCAAAATTAAGTTCCAGCGTTTGTCATTAAATTTGAACTCCCAGAAATGTTATCAAATAAAACGCCATTGTGTTGCATTCCTTATGTATAAGATATTCTGATACTTAAATATCATTATTTGGTATAAAATTTATTTAATTTAAATTCAATATTTATTTTTAAAAAGGAACAAAATCTGATGACTAAATTGGTGTTTCTTAAAATATGAAATCTTCCTGTTAATGGTTTTATGCATATTTTGACTTCAATTTTGAGGTATTGATTATTTGAATACTATAGTATACATTGTTACGTTTTTAGCGTAGCGGGTTCAGACTTAATGATCTTTACTTAAGGACAGCGCAAACAAATTTATTTATAGGATGACTTGATAAAGGAAAACTTCAGATAAAATCAATCCAGCAGTCAACAGTCACTTACAGCGTAAATGCAAGCCTTACGCACAATAAACACAGACTGCGAAACAGCTATCTTATAGCGCAGCAAACAGTAAATCACAGCGAGCTCAATAATACAACGTTAACAGCAAACGTAAACACAGCTCATTAACAACAAGCGAGAAAAGTAATTAGCTCGCTACAACGAGTCGCTGCTCTTCCGACAGGAAACACTGCCAAAACTATGACAGCCTGTCCCTTATATAGCCGAGTGAGAAAGCGTCCAGAAGCAACGCGGAGCTTCGAAAAACACCCAGAACGATCTAGCGAATATTCTTTTTGCCAAATTAACTCGGTTGACGCCAAGTTCGTCAACCGTCACCAACGCTCTCTCCTTCGGTGCGGTTTTGCGACGCTCGCCCGCTTGTAACAATATTTTAGTTTCTTTTGTAGAGCAAAATGTGCTAAGGGAACTGGAAAGGTCTTTACCTTTAAAAAATCGATTTTTCAATTTTTGCCTTAAAAAATAGAGGGAAATTCGCTGAATCCAGCAATGTATGATATGTATATTTTTATAAATATGAAGGCCTAGAAATTAAAATTTTAAAATGTAAACAAAGGTGCCACGCCCCTTTTTAAAGGAACATCATTTTAAATTAACCTTTATTTTCACTTTTATTTATTTATTATTTAAGTATTTTTCAAAATTTTATAATTTTGGGAAAGGATACGAACAACTCAACTTGTTATGTTGATATTTACAAGTTCATTCAACTGTTATTCTTCACCTCGTGTTTTTTTGTTTACAGTGCACACCATGATCTCGCTTCTAAATTTTTATTACATTTTATTGATAAAGTTTTTTAGTTACTCTGAAATTACATAATACGTAACAATGCCAAGAAGAAAACTGTTTGGAAAAAGAAAATCTCGCTCGAATCGATTTTCTATTGTGAGTCAAACAGAAATGTGCTGACAGTGAAAAATTGAATAAGTGCATCCAAAAGAAAATTGGAATGTGCTGATTTATTTTCTGATAAGGAAGTTCATAACAACATTAGTTATTCTAGCGATATGGAGTCTACAAACATTATCATTGATTTGAGAATATTAAGAACACTCCTAAATACATTTTACCAATGTAAGCAATGTTGCAATTTTGATTCAACAATTCAGCAATTGTGTATGGGAAAGAATCCTAAAAAACACATTTGTTGGGCTCAATACATTAAAAATGGGTGTCATGGATGCGGTAATGTTTTAATGATGGACTATTCAGTCGAACTGAGGTATTTAAAAATTTAGGTATTAAACCTGGAAGAAATGCTTATGAAGCGTTGAAAAAAATAGAATTGCTTCGAATCCGAGAAGCTGATATCATGCATAAAAAAACCTCTAAAGAAGCAAGAGCAATTAATAGACAAATGAAAAGAGTATCAGAACTTCTGGAAGTGTCTAATCAATATGAATATGGCCCAGGGAGGTTTTAAAAATTAATATAAATCATTTTATTGGTAAATATCTAGTTTTTTACAGTTTTCTCAAAATGTGTTTTTTTTCAATTTTAGGTACACATACACAAAACTCTATTCATCATAGAGAGTTAAGATTTTATACTCTGATATATATCTATATTATATATCTATTAAACCTTTTTTTTATATATATATTTCGATAGTAATATAATTCTAAGAGGATATTTATAATGAAAAATATCACATTTTTTTGAGGATTTATAGTTATATGACATTTAATATTTTTTTTTTTTAAAAATTTTTGGTTCTAACTTAACAAAAATAGGTTCACTATAATTATTATACTTTTATGCACATATTATGCCAGGTTTGAGATAATGTTAAGCAGAATTATTTTTTCTGAGTGTACCTTTGTGTACCTCTATATGCGTGGCTTGCCGCATCATAATACATTTTCGATTTGCTATAGAAAAATAAATACTTTAAAATATAGGTAATTTTTTATTGTATTTAATTGAGAATAGTACATTTTATCTATATGTGTCATCTTTTTACTGAGAAATAATTTTTACTCTTATAAAATCCCCTTTAATTACAACTGAAATTTTGACTGTTTTCCTTGTCGAGAACGCCCAGTTCCCTTAGATGTAATTACTTGAACCGCATCAGATTGCAACAGTTTTATTTTCATGCAATGTAGCAATTCGTCCAGCAAGCCTAATAAATGCAAAATGAGCTTCAAACTTTAATGAGACATTTTTTTATTTGAATTCTACGATTTCTAATTAAAAAACCGAATGAAGTAATTTTAAATTACCTACAATTAAGTGGTGAATATACTAACCAATGAACATGCGATGCTATTATTACTTTTAATGCTCAGTGTTAAGTATGCTGGCCTTTTTCATTTTTCTCTGAACGATCTCTAGTAAATATATTTATCACCTATTATGTCATAAGTTAAATGGCAAATCAAAGAATGTTCGATGTTTGAATATTTATTTGATGTTTTAGTATCAGTTTATCTAAATATAACTGAAAAATTTTATTTATCAATGCCCCAGAATTATACGCTATAAGAAATTAAAATAAATCTCACAATCGAATTTTTTTAAAATTTCAACTACTGATTCTATTTTGCAAATTTTGATTTCTGGCGGAAATTTATGATCTCCAGATAAATTATTAGTTTAATCTTTTCTTAAAAATAAAATCTTTTTCCAACATTCAGTCTCAGGATCTGGGCGGATTTCGGCAGTTTATTTTGTCTCTGTGTAGCTTTTTTTACAGTTATTCAACTAAAATTGTGGAATTATTATTATTAAAATTATGGAATTTGGAATTGTATTTCTCAATTACAAATTGAAAAAATTTTTGAACCAAATTTGAATGAAGTCCGGTGGAATAGAATTTAGATAAAAATAGAGTAGATATACGAAGCAGATAGGGTTTAGATAGAATAAAGTGAACAGACAAAGCAGATAGTTTAGCAGGAATAAAGTAGATATACAGAGTAGATAAAGTTTAGATGGAATAAAGTTGTTGTTACTTATGGTACTTATCAATAGACAAGCCCCTCGCTGATACAGCAGCAGATTTAACCCTTTCGCGACGGTTGCCGTATATATACGGCAGTCACTTGATGCATCACAGGGGCTGACGCCGTATATATACGGCAGTCACTTGATGCATCACAGGGGCTGACGCCGTATATATACGGCAGCCACTTTTTCGTCCACAGAGGCTGACGCCGTATATATACGGCAGCCACTTTTTCGTCCACAGAGGCTGACGTCATCTAGATACGGCGGCGAAAACGTGGCGAAGTATAGTCAGTCACTCTGTTGCGAAAAATAGCGAAGAGTGGCACAGGCGCGCCGTCGCGAAAGGGTTAAGCCGAAAGGAGCGTCTCTTGTTTTTTTTAAGTAGCACCAACTAGGGCCAAGAGTAGACTTAGCTACTCACTCACCACATTTGCCTGCACAGCCCCTTTTTATAGGGGGGGCACAGTCACACATCTCAGAAAGCACGCAGAACAACCATGCCCAAATCGGGACGCCCAGAACACGAGGAAGACGCTCTACCTCTGTGCCAGAAAGCCAGCTGGAATAAAGTAGATTGACAGAGCAGATAGAGTTTAGATGGAATAAAGTAGATTGACAGAGGAGATAGAGTTTAGATGGAATAAAGTAGAGAGACAGAGCAGATAGAGT
>JAOUZG010031473.1:3313459-3329100 GCA_026289955.1 Argiope argentata | reverse complement strand
AGATGGAATAAAGTAGAGAGACAGAGCAGATAGAGTTTAGATGGAATAAAGTAGAGAGACAGAGCAGATAGAGTTTACATGGAATAAAGTAGAGAGACAGAGTTTAAATGGAATAAAGTAGATACAGAGTAGATAGAGTAGTTGATAGTTTAAATCAAATTTAATTAATATCCAATTCAAACACGCAACTTTTAAAAAAGTCAACTCAATTTACAATAAAAGAAAATGGATAAAATAATATATCTATACATAGTATAAAATGAAGTCTCCTGCAAACGTCTGTATGTTGGAAACACAAAAACTGTTGAAATACTTAACGGATATTGTATATATTTACACCATTTTGTAGAGTATTTATATTGGAAGGGTTTAGTACATTAAAATCGTATCAAAATAAAAAGAGGGAGTTTCATAATTGCAATTTTAACCTATCCTCGTATGCGCGTAATCTTGAAACTGCGCATGTGCAAATAGCAAGAGCTGTGGTATGCATATGCGTTATGCATCTTTGTTTACATCTGATTTTAAACGGAGATTCTGATCTCATTATACCTGAAAAGAAGACCGTCCACGTTTAAAAACGAATTGAACGGACTGTGCACTAGCCCGCGGGCTCTTTTTCTGTTACAAGCCAAATTGAATATATAAAGCAAATAAAAAAGGAATTAAAGAAGAATTAAAAGAAGAATTTCCATCAAAATTTTTAATAAAAAATAGGCAAAAATCTGAAAGCTTTGATTCTTCATTTTTTTTGCAATCAAAAATTTATCCTTTATGACACAACAATTGCATTCTTTGAATCTTACATAGATTTTAAAGAAAAAATAGCACGGCAATTCAAAGGAGGTAAAAATAATAGCGAAATCGGAAAAACTACCTTTTGCTTCATTTACAATACAAGACATCCTATTATTTGTATTTGGTTGGGAAAAAAATGGCTCCTGTTTTATATTCCCTTTGCATTCCACCAGGTTATAGTTCCCCCGGATAAGCCTGTTCCTTGGCATAAAATATTCACCCAACTTCGGTTTTTTACCGTCTCCCACGGAGTCATTTATCCGCATTTTACTATTCCGGGTTCGGATTTACTCCCCACTGTAACGTTCCCTGTGCTCCGAATTTTATTCGCCAAACACACGTTTCCCAGTTGCTCGGGGTAAACAAATAAATAACCAACAGCACTTGCCAGTCTCGTGAGCAGAACGCATTTCATTTCTCGCGGCTCTTCGTTGGCGATTTGGTTGCTGTGGGTCACGTTTCTAATGCAATTCGCGCCAAACAAAGTTTGTTTAATCTCCGTCTTTGATTTTCCCCCGTCATGTTTGAATAACTATCACATTTTTCTACTGTTTATCAATGGAAGTTTGGAAGGTTTATTATTTTCACGTGAAGCATAGAGAAAATAGAGCAATTTTTAAAAAAATATTCTAATTTGAGATTTTCACGAATCTCCGCATTTCAGATTTTCCTAAATTCGGGGGATTTTTAGAGGGGGAAGGGGAATGTTTATCTGGGAAACATAATGAAACCCAAATAGCAAGAAGTTAATATAAGCTAAAAGTAGAAATAAAATTTTTAATTAATAATAAAATTAATATATTTCTATTAATTAAAATTTTTCTCTTGGGTTCTCTGAGATTATTCTGCCAGGTAACTTAACTATTGGTGTCAAAATAAAGTTGAAAAATTGTTGGCAACATAATTTGGTAAATAAAGGGTTAAACACAAAACTCCAGAAACACAAAAAGATAGAACTCATTATTATTATTTTAATTATTGAAATGGATAAATTAGGATTTTTGCAACAAAGACGATCACCTCCTATTGCTAGAGAGTCAGAGTTAATAAATATCAAAAAGCTTCAGTGAACAAAGAAAAATGTGAAGAAAGCTCTAATGGAAAATAGAATTCCGGATCAAAATTTTAAGGGGTGATATTTCTTGGTGACTGAAAGCAAACTTGGTCCAAAAGTATGTTCTTTGAGTTGAATACTTCAAACAGTGCACAATAATATAAATGTTCTTTTTTGGATATAGGAAAGACAATCAAAGCTATAAAAAAGTTCAAATTTATTCAGCAGAGTTGGGGTTGTGATGTCTCCTTGTATTATTTGCCAGCTGCCAGTTTTTCTTCTTCTGTAGTGGCAACAGTGCAGACGTTTAGAAATCAATGAACTCAGATTTGCTACTATTACCGCAAGCTTAGGATTAATCGCCAAGGATGACACGATAAATTCTAGAAAAAAATGCTGAAATTAAGTTGAAGGTTAATATTTCGTAACTATAGTACGCCAATGCCATTTGAGGTTTCTCTCGTATAACACCTTTCGGTAAATTCGGTGTTTTCGGTGAAGGCGCTATTATGCGCTAAGACGTAAGATATATAAAGAATAGAATTATTCGTTCAAAAAACTTACCCCTATGATTTGGCTTTTAGACATCAGATATATTGTTGTTGTTCTTGTGTTCCCTTTTTAACAACGGAAGGAGGGGTGCAGTAGCATTTGAGGGTATGAACTTCGAGGGTAGAAGTTTGACTTCTAGCTTACACACGTCACAAACTTTTTAGAGGGGGGAGGGATTTCATTCATTCCTCCACAGATCGTAATTTAGAATCGGAACAGAGAACGATCACCTCTCACACAGTACCCTCAACTGTATTACTCTTGGTATGGAGGACTTAGTCACCACGGCAGATTTGCCAGCCATTCCCACACGGAGTCTTCGGCTGGCGGATTCAAACTCGTAACCCAAGAGATGCGAATCCAATACCCTACCAACCAGGCTATCCCAGTCCCACATAATATATATTAAGAATCAAATTAATTGTTTCGATAAATTTACCACTATAATTTGGCATTTTAGGAATGCTAACTAGTTTTCTACAGTGCTTTGAAAAAATATATAGCTATCAAATTTATGTATATAAGGCTGTATTTTATTATCAAAAATATCAAAAAATCAATTACATTTGAATTGCCTTCAATAGTGCAGGTACTTTAAACCATAAATAGATAATGTTTTTTAACTAAAAAAATAATAAATTGAAAATTTTTAAAGAAATTTTATCCTTGCTGTAGAATTTAATGTATAAATAAAAAAAATGACAAAATTTTGTAGAATTTAATAAATAATAATAACGTTGTAAGTCGTTCCAGAAGTTTTCAATGGAAAATATTTCATTTTAAGTCTCATTCCTATCGATTTTCCGGTACAAAAAATCATTTCTTCTGTCATAACTTGACCAAGATAGGAATTTATCGGATTTCGGTTTTGTTCGTAAAACTCGGTTATATTGATCCACCTTCCATTACATCCGAACCTGACATCTGCGATCTTTTTAAATGAAATATAATATTTTTTTTCCCTTTTTATAAAGCACATTTTCCCTTAAAAAAAAAAATCTGTGAATATCTATTTCCATAGAAATAAAATTGGAAGAATCGCATGTTCTAGGCCCGTATTTAAATAAAATCTTTTATTCTCCTAATTTCCCCCCTCCTTCCCGTTCAGGTAAAAAGTGGGGAGTGGCATAGGAGGGAGAGGGAGGGATTGGAACGCGAAGAAACTTCCTGGGTTGGAAACTACACATAACTTCCCCCGGTATCCTTTTTCCTGTTTACCGAACAATAATGAACATCTGACAAACTGGATTAGGAATCTCATTTCTGGCTCATATTTGGAGAAGGAGGGATGCAGGCATGTTCATCAGACTCGGAAGCAAAGAGAACAAAAACGAAAGTAAGACAAAAAAAGAAGGGAAAAATAAATGAGAATAAGAAAAAATAGTTCGGATGGATGTTCATAAAATATTGCCTTTTCTTCCACTGTAACAGGAAATTATTCTAAGAATCGTCTGCGTTTTTCTTTCATGCACGGAATATAATGCGAATTTGCTTTTTTTCGTTTTTTGTTATTTTTTCATACCATTTTCGTTTAATTTATGAAAGATATTTTTGTAAATGTGTTTTTTTAGGGGGGGGATGGGTGATTGAAGCGTAAAAAGTTTTGGAATCAATTTTAAAGGATGTTTAGTTTAGTTATATTAACACCCCTTTTTTTAAAGTAATATTAGGACTATTTGGGGACTGAACTCATAATTTGTATCCACGGTCCAATGACGAGGACGACTGCTGAACTGGCACCCCTTTCTCCACAAAAGAAGGAGAACGTTCGTTCTTTGGCATATTTAACGTCCTTCAGTGGAACTGGGCCCTGAACCAGAAATCCTCCGGTTTCGTAACAGATCTTACCCCCAAGCCACCGGGGCCCTTTATATTATAAGAATAGTCGATACAGAAAGGAAATGCTACAGTTGTCAAAGAATCGGAAATCGATATGTTGATGAATTTTCACGGTTTTGACATCCCGAAATATACATTTTAAAAATCGCGTATGCTTTTGAATATGGTTACTCAAAAGTTCTTTGAGCTAGACAGATGACATTTAGTATAGGGTCTTTACAACCGATTTGTAGATTTCTATCAAATGTTAAGTCAAATCCGTTCAGAGGAGGTTTGTCCGTCTGAATATGCGAATATAAGTTAGCACGATAATTGCAAAACGAAGAAAGCTAGATGAATAAAATTTGGTACACAGATTTCTTGCAAACAGTTGCAACTATTTGGTACACAGCAATCTTGTGCGTTCTAAAATCACCATAACTTCATTTTTTATGAGAAACGAGAAAACCCGTGAGCGGTCCCCAACAAATGAGGCATAAAACACGAGAAAACTTGTAAGTAGTCCTTAAACTTACAAAAAAAAAAAAAAAAGTGGCGGAAATTTGCCAGACCAACTGTTCGAATATAATTTATCATAACTACCAAATATAAAGATCTAGATGGATCAAATTTGATGCACAGATTTATTATCTAATGTAGTACATATTTGCATCAAATATTTAATTGCATCCGATAAGAAGCTGACGGTCCATTATTTCACAAGTACATTAATACATAACTATAAGACGCAATGACAGATAAATGGAATTTGGTATTTGATCTAGTGTTTACAATTGTGAAGCTCGGATGCGTATTGGTAGTGCTTCGTGCTCCAAGGCGCAAGTTCGAGGTTCGATCCTCGGGCTGTTCAAGGCCAGTGCAGCCTTTCATCTCTTCAATGGGTCGATAAAATGAGGACCAGACATACTTGGGAACTAAACATTGGGGGGGGGGGTTCAGCGATAGTCTAACCACCTAACCGGAAAAATGCTTTGCATCAAAGGGCCCTCGGTCAAGAAAGCAGATATGGGCACTGTAGGCCCTGGCCCACATGGGTGGTTCACCCATTGTGTTTAGTTTTAGTTTACAATTGTTGTTCTATGGCAAATTTTGGTGTCAATTGCTTGGGAAAATGGCGTCTAACATATAGATTCGATTCTTAGGTATTTACTGCATTAACTGTACTCCAACGTTTCGTGGTAAAAAAGAAAGCCAACCCTTTCTTAGCAATTTTTCGTCAATAGCAAGAGCCCGATGATCAAGTAAAAGATATCTTTACTATGTTACGAAAGGCATAACTATAGTGAGCGTAACCTCCCGTTAGTGTGGTGTAAAAGTTTGGAGAAAGATAGAGAGTGCTAGCTCCGGTGTCGTCCTCTTCATCTGACTACGACTCAAAATTACGAGGTACGTCTTAAAATGGGTCGGTGTTGCATTAAAATGGGATGTTAATATAACTAAACCAAACTGAACTCACGGGCATGACTCTGAAAATAAATATATGAGTATCCATGGCTTCACGGGTCTGCCCAAAGACGTGAAGATTCTCATCTTTATGTGTGGTTATGAAAGAGAAATAACATCTTTATTAGAAAGTATGCGAAAAAAATGCGGGGGGTACTCTATTGGTTATTAAATGTAAAAATTTATGTATTTGATTTGTAATAACTCAGTCAATACGGCAATTTTACATTCTATAAAAAATGTTAACGTTAATAAGTTATTTTTATTAATAAAGTTTCGTACGAAAATTAAGTCAAACTGTCAAGAAATTTATCCTCAAAATTAACTTTTGTTCGAAAAGAATTAGAAGAAGAAAACATTCCCAATAATGGATTTCTTGTCACAAGAATTTTTGTTTAACAAATGACAATTATTTTTTTGTGAGGTATTTTATTTTTTGATAAATGTTGAATGCATATAGAAATATTTTGAAATATTAGAAATATTTGAAATGCTTTTTCATAAAATCTAATTTTTTAAATTTTAAACCAATGCTTAAACCTTAGCTGCTGAGATGCAGATTATTTGATGTTAATATCTTGGTTGTGAATTTTCAAGTAAAATAAAAGTTGGCGAAATCAGTCCATTGACTTTTAGTTTTAAATATACAGATTAATTGACATCTGATGATACTGTAACTAATTTTCGCATTGCAATCTACGTTATTTTTCAGTGTTTTTCTGAAATTATGAGTCATATTTTTGAAGTACTATTCTTTTTTAACTAAACTCAAATACGAAATTGCCCGAATTAAAATGAATTAACGAAAGCAAAATCAAGGAACATCAGTAAATCGCTGTAAATGATAAAAATGCTGAGGTTCAGCAAGCTTTGTCTAGAGTGAATAAACCCAGTTCAAGACGAATTGGAGCAACTAATCGCTAACGAAAAGCGTTCTCGTCACGGTATTTGCAAGACATGATTGTTATTTATTTGTTTATTCTAAGCAATATGGAAGGTGTGTTTGCGAATGAAATGTGAAGCATAGGAATGTTACAATAAAGTTTTAAAAAAAGACTGAATCGGAATAGTAAAGTACGGTTAAATAAGTTTGCACGTGCAAGTAAAACGAAATTCGATGGATATTTTATATCTAAAAAAAAATACTAAACCGGGGAACTATAACCCGTCAGAATGCCTGAGGAATATAGATATTTATTTATTTTATTTTTTTACCAGCCAAGTATACATTGCGACTTTTTAGAGAATAAATGAGACAGAAAATGGATTTTCAATGTTCTGCATTTTTTTCCGCTCATTGGAACTGTCCGAAAAGATTTCATTCAAATCTATGTAACATTAGAACAGTGAAATTTTGTTATGAAAGGTGGTAAATTTTTTAACAAATATATATATATATATATATATATATATATTTAAAAATATATATATTAATTTTTTAAAAAAAAAATCTATGGAACGATAAGATTTAAAAGGATATTTCTTTTCTTGCAAAATTTTTTATAGAAATGAAAAATTTTCCTACTATAATGATTTAAGAAATTTTTTTATACATATTATATATAATATTATAAATTGAAAATGTGCATTTTAAAGACTTGTTGGAATTTCGTGTAGCTCATATATTAAATATATTTTTACTATCACATATCAAACTTTATGCCAGCTATTTTGATATACGGTTTATTTAACTTTCATTATAACTCTATTACGCCGTTAAATGTTTCCGTTTGCTCATGAATAATAAATTTTAATGAACGATTCGCGAGAAAACGTAATGCTTTCATTAATAAAAACGACTAAATAATTTCACTCCGAGCAAAGGTATCAGGAGGTAAAAATAAATAATAGTTCAGAAGAAATATGTTCTTAAATAATAATTTATTATAAAAAAATATGTTTTTAAATTATAATTCATTATAAAAAATATGTTTTTAAATTATAATTCATTATAAAAAATATGTTCTTAAATAATAATTTATTATAATAAAAAAAGAATTTATTATGCTTGGAATAAAAAGAAACCGCAGACGATTTTTTTGGAATAATTTCCTGTTACATAGAAAGAAAAAGCAATATTTTATCCACATCTACCGCTTTTGTTTTCTTCTCTTTTATTTTGTTATATTTTTTGTTACATTTTCGTATTTCTTTTCTTTGCTTCCATCTCTGATCAAAATACTTGCATCCTTTCAGTATCGAATATAAGATAGAAATGAGATTCCTAATTCAGTTTGTCCGCGGTTCGTTATTATTTGCTAAACAGGAAGAGAAACGTCAGGGGAAATATGAATTTTCTGATACAGGAAGTTTCTCCACTTAGGGATTTTTTTTGTCCTCGCTCTTACTTAAAAGAGAAGGAAAAAGAAAATAAGGCAGACTAAAGATTTTATTCAAATGTGGGCAGAAAAACGTATTTTGTTTCCGCCACCCAATTCCATCTTTTTGTGATTTGAAAGCACATTTGCAGATAAAAAGAAACATTAACTTCCAAATGAATAAAAAGAAAGAAGTATATTTTTATTTAAAAAGGTCGCAGATGTTTCGTCAAGATTTAATGGCATGCGAATAAATATTGGGTACATTTTATGGCACAAATGCAAATTCAATAAATTTCCCTTCAAATAAATTTCTTGTTAAAATAGAAAGTCGATAAAACGCAAAAAATATAAGGAAAATATTTTTCGTTTACTGGTATGGGACAACTATCTAAATAGAAAATAATATATTCCGATACAATTATAGAAAATAATATCCTTAATACGTTCCCAAATATAAATATAAGAATGTTCATGTGGAATTAAGTAATTACTTTAGAAATAATTTTCATTTGATTTTAAGAGTTGAAAATATTGAAATATAACGACATTAAATTAAGAAGTTTGGTTATTTATGATTTCTATATTAAATATAGATATCAGTTTCATAAAATGTAGCTCTCAATGAAGAATAAATTTGCTAACGAAAATTGCGTTTTCATCGTTTTAACTAAAAATTATATTTAAATTAATTCCGAAGAACAATATAAATATAAGAATACCACAGAGAAAAACAATAACTACAAGTGTAAAAAGGAGAAAGTAAAAAAAATTCTACATCACCGTCATAACTAATGTGATCATAAGTGGAAATAATATAGATTAACAATGTAAAATCAGTAAAATAAAAAGCAGCCAAACAAACAGTTAGTGAATTAAAAAGAATTGTCCAATTTTGTTGTTGCCAATCAGTTATAAAAATAATTTGAACGTTAATTAAATAAGAGCTCAATTTTTGACTGTTTACATCTTAATATAGATTCAACTTACCGAGAACGTACATTTTTAATACATGTGATGTATTGCTGAAATAATAAAAAAGATTTTTTAATTTTTGCTGAGCATTCGAGTTTGGAAACTATGATGATTGAGTTATTTTTTTAAAAAAAAAATCGTTACCGAGACTTAACAGCAAAATTAAGTATTTCGGTATTTTTTTAACAAATCACTTTCTATTTTATGAATTTTTTTTTCACTGCCAGAAAAATTATGAATCAACGTACCATTTTTTTTTCTATAGAGATGTTTAATGAGGTGTAGACGTGCCATCAAATAATTTTTACTTGTGGTTATTGGGAAAATATTAAAACTAAATTCCAACAACGCTAAGGTAACTTAAATGCTAACAACTCTAGTAAGGTTTAAGTTATATGTGTAAATCATATTAAAGTAACATTAGTGTGACTTTTTTGTTGTTGCAGATAACATGGCAAATAACTATTACGAAGGTAAGATGCTACTTCTGGCAAAATGCATGCTGAGTTGGAATCATTTGCCAAACGGTTTCTAAGAGTTTTTAATGCTATTTATCTCTAAAAATAATGGCTTACAAACATAGGTAGATGAAAATATGATTGAAATAGCATGATCCAGCTTCTCAAAATAGTTAAATATTTCTGGAATCGAATTCCATATTTCTAAATTTTCGTTACTGGCATTTTTACGTATATTGCTTGTTAAACTTTCTGCATAAATCAATTCTAACTTATTCCTTGCTTCAATACATTTTTGAATCATATTGAACTTAACTGGAAATCAATCAGATGTATTTCAAATTCTTCAATTTTCAACTAAATTGGGACAAGTTCGGTTTATCAAATGAAGTTATATCAGGCTGCATAATAAATTCGAACATTTTCGATTATTCTTCAAACTGGGAAAATCTGACTGAAAATATCTGGATTGGCGAATCAATTACGCAAATAAATTCTTCAATAACTTTTTCTTCGTCTGATTTCTTATGTACATCTAAATCTTTGGTGTCATATTATATTTTAGATTTAGGAAGTACTTGTAGTTTTTAAAAAATAATATCGTTCCAAAAGCATGCAATCCAACATCAAAAGCAAGAATGAAATCATCATGGCGATAACTGTTTTATTTGTGCCTTAAAGCTTTACGCTCAGTTTATTGAAATGTTGGCTTATGTCTGTAAAAAACATCTATTTTGAGAGCCATGTAATATCTAACAACTGTGGATATCGTTCAATCCCCCCTCCATATTTTGCAGAAATAGTCGGATTTTTGTCAAGCAATAAATCTTTTAAGGACGTTCCCGTGGCTCAAATAGCGAGCATTATTATACGTTAGTAAGTAATTATACACTGAGTTTATTTCATCCAACAAACCCAGAAACTTTTAAAGAGGTAGGTTTTAAAGTCTACGACGCTATAAGGTTGACTATTTTTGTAACCAATGTCATTGTATTATGAACCCAGGTAACACATCCTGTAGCATGATATTGATCAATATTGTGCGATAATAAATAATATTCCCCAATATTATACAATATTGCGAATATTGATCATTATTGTGCGATATTAAATAATATTCCCCAACATTATACAATATTGCGAATATTGATCAATATTGTACAATATATGTGTGCTACTAGGGAAGAGATGTTAAAACCACTCTAAGGACACAAAGCTTGTTGGCGAATAATGCAGTGGAATTCAAGAATTGAATGTCCTATGTCTGTTTGAAATAAACTACTGAAATCATTTTTTGGCCTATCAGATTTGGAGTACCATCGGTTACTGAAAAAATTCCTTTGTAATCAATTTCTTTCTCGGCAAACGAGATTTTAAACTGTCGTACAAATATCCGTGTTTCCTTTTTTTAATTGAATGAACATTCGCATTTGTTTGTAATACTTCATAGTGATCTTTGTTATTTTGAACTAAAATGCAAACCATTTTGATCGGCGGTGTGCCCAAAATATTGTGTCCCTTGCCATCAATGGCACACGGGCCAATGCTTCGCCATCCCTGGCTTATGGTCTTTGGTTGTATCTTTTCGAATTAGCAACCACAGTAGAACAACGCTGAGCATTGTTACTAAGCATACGTAACAGCCAAAAATCGGAGATTGGAAATATAGTTTCTTAAAGACTTTTCCCCTCCTTACTAAGAAGAAAGATTTCTCTTGCAATAAGAGGAGTGGGAGGGAGATGGAAAATAAATGAAGTTTTAAATAGTTGAATTTGAAACATTTCCAGTGCTTTTTATAAAGAGAAGTTAAATGTTCAGATTCATTGGGCAGTTTGAAATCACGGACGAATTCACTTATCAAATCTTTTTCTGTAATTTAACACTATGAGCAGGATCCGAATAAGCCTAGGTGAGACCCGGTGCAAAATCTTCTTTGGGGCCCCTTCAGCTTCAATATTTTAGTAATAAAGAACATTCATCAAAGAAAAAAAAACGTAAAATAAAATTTCTATTCAATTTGGGGGTCCTCACATAAGCGGGGGCCCCGGGCAGCTGCTCCGTATGCCCCTGCCTTAATCAGACCCTGACGGCCCTTTTGACAGGGAACTACCATAGGGGTTTTGAGGTGGTTAAATGAGCAATGGTAGATTTAAAAATGAATGAATATTATCATTACAATGAGTTTAGCGAGGTTAAATAGTGCTACGATTTTGCGAGTTTTATGAGAAAAAGCTGTTTTCTTTTCATTCCCCCCCCCCACAACCAATAACGAATCTTTTAGTTTCCATCTTACCTTGTAAATTAATAAAGTTCGATATTCATAAAAGCATTTCTTATAAAAAAGCGTTTATTATTGAAAAGAAATGTAACTTTTCCTCCTTTGGTATAGTAAATAATTAGCTCATTGTTCTGCTCGTTAATAACGATATTTTTCTTTTTCTGTTGCATGAATGCCTAAAAGCGTCGAAATTAATCAAATTCTGAAGGCAGTTTTTGAAGTTTGTTATATTTTCTCTTTAAATTTTTGATATTTTTTAAGATAATTTTTAGCATTCGAGAAAGTAAAATTTGCCCTTAAAGCTTCCCCTCCCTTTTTTTACGTGAACACATTCATATTCATACCACCATAACCGTGATCGCTAACATAAACTAACATTTATTTTTTCCCCCTTTAATTTTGTAACTATGTTAACTAATTCAATTCTTGCTTTATTATTTTATAATAAATGAGGTCATTATATATACAACTTTCTTTTACCTAAATGTTCTGTACTAACTGGAGATATTAAAAACAGCAAATAAAAGACCACATGAAACAAACTATGTAATTTATAGTCTATATAAGAAATGTATCATAGGCAAATAAAAGGCTTTAGTTTCATATACGCAATTTTTTTAATGCTCACAAAGTCTATCGAATCTACTATCACGAAGATTCAAAAATATTATTTTTATGTGCAATCACCCTCTTGAGAGGGCATGGTATTTGAAATGAGTCAACTTCAAAATCTTTTAATTATTTAATTTGAATGCAAAGATTTTTTTAGAGCTAAAAGTACATATCAAACTCTAAATTCATGTTTAAATAAGTATTTAAATTTTTTAAAACAAAATCATTTCTTGTGATTTTTTATTCTTTGAGATGACAAGTTATCAAAATTTTATTATTTTAATCTCAAATGATCATGATGTGTATATATATATATAAATTCTAGAAATAATCCAAAGTTTTAATGTTTTCAATAAAGAAAAATCTATTCAATGGTTGCACTAGGTGGATAGGCAACTCATTTATAAATAAGTTTAACAAACAAAACATAATTTAAAAAATAAAGCTTACAACAAAGCTAAACATAAAAGGATCGTGACCTTTATACCATCTTATGTATAATGGAGTTAGTGTGACAATTTCTTTCTTTGAGCTCCGAGGGAAGGGATTTATTTGAAATGTAAATCCCAATCCTTACCCCTCTTTTATAAAGAGAGGGGGCACTTCAAAATACAGAGGAGAAGCCCCCAGTCTGGTGGTTATTTCTTTCTTCTCTGATAGATAAAGTAAGACCGGGGGGGATAAAGTAAGAAACATGTATAGGGTCGAGTTGCCACTATTCAGATAATGGGACATGTCTCCTACAGAAGGAGTAGTAATATGGTGACACATAGCTTCACATAGTTTGGCTTTAGTTAGTTTACCTCATTGATTTACCCCAGATACTACAGTAGGAAGGGAATTGTTAGCTGTTGCTGTTAATTCTTTTTTCTAGTATTTCTCTCCATCAAACGTTCATATTTGTGAAAAATACAAATCACAATGTACACAAATATATGCTTAAAGATTGCTGTTGAGGAATCAGTGGCAAAGGGAGTTGAAAAAGTATCTTTCTACTGATAAATAATATCCAAAGATAGAAACATGTCTGGAATTTTGTTAAGAGAAGCATGCATTATTTCATTTTACAAACTCATTGCATTTTTCAGTTCATGCCCATAGTTCTGGGGTTAACCTGCATTTTCTGATGTCTAAATGCACTACAATCTCGAAGTCATATATTTATTGTATTAAAAAGCTTTATCAAATATGTCCCAAGTAACACGGAAAGTATTATATTATTATGTACTGCAACATATACTTTCAACCGTGGTCTAAATCAGAAATGGAATATAATTTTTCCATGAATCACAATTGGCCAATTTTAACATATCAGTAATAATAATTATTATATTTTCTAAACATTTTAATTTTATTAGAAATTACAAAGTGTAAAAAGGTAATGAATTATCTGACTGCACAGCAATTGTTTTGAAGAGGAATACAGTAAGTAAATAATAATCAATATATCAGAGTTAAATAAAAATTACTAATAGAAATATGAAATATTTAACTTACAAATAATTGAATTTATTCCAGTTTTTTAACATGAAAAAAAAATACTTTGTACTTTTTCCAGATTTGTAACTAATTAAATAATTGAAAACACACTTTTTAATAAATTCTTTTATTATCAGAATTGCATGTTAAACCATATACAAGTAAAGGTTATTTATGTATAAAATATAATTAACAGAAAAAAGAAAATAACTCGATGAAAATGACTGTAAGAATAGCGTGTCTCTGCAAATGATAAATAGTAATTCCCTTAGAAATTAGGAAAATTTTAATTTCTGTTAAGCTCTTCAGAGCTATGATGGCACTTATAGGAAAAATATTTTTTAAACGCCTCTCTGTGTAATGTTAAACCTGTTCCAAAATGTTAAATTAGCCATCAGCTTTTTCTTCTTTTATTTATATAATATTTTAACATGAAATTTACCTTTTTACCAAAGCTGTTCTAATGCCATTTGAACATTGCAGGAAAAAAAGATTAATTCATGCTATTATTGATTTAAAATAATTATTTTGACTCAGAAATAATTAATTTCTTTGATTGTTTACAATCATTTTGAATAAATGTTTAAAAATTCATTTCACAAATGCAAATTTATATATATGTAACATAATTTCAATCAATCTTCATTTTTAGAAGATATGGGTGAATGCTATAAATGAATGTTTTTTACATCTTTTAATAACTATAGCTTAATTTTCCATAAAATAAGCTATATTCTATCTCATGATAAATATCAGTTTTTGCAATAACAGCAAATTTGGTAACTGAAGCAAAAAGAGCTATTCATACAGTAGAACTATTATGTGATCCTATGAAGCTTTAGTACAGCATTCATTCAATAGCTTTCTATTTATAGTTCTGAATGAGAAATAAATGTGATGATTCTATCAGTTATGTAAGCTTGCTTCACACTTCAAGAACATAAGTGCACTTATTTAACAAAAATCAGAGGCAATGAAAATATTGTTTGTTATTTTATATCATAAATTCAACCTTTATTAAAATAATGCAATAGTCAAAATTCTTGTTAATTACAACATATACATACAAAAAAATTAAACTCCTTGTTAGTTACAGTATCTATTAAATATTCATAACAAATATGTTAAATTTGAAGACAGATTATGGGTCAAGGGCAGCTAATTCTTAATAATAAAGGAAAAATTATAGAAACTAGATTAACTATAGATTTTGTATTTATGAAATAAATATATTTAAGGAGAAAATGTGACTAATAATGAGGATTGAAAAATTGATTCTGTAATTGGTTCTATCTAAAATTCTAATCATGAAAAATGAAGCATTAGTTAAGAAATAATAATTTTTAAATAATAAATAAATAAAACATTAAATTATTGAAATGCCATTCTATAATAACTATCAGAATCCATCAATTAGAAAAAGAATTACAAATAATACATAGTTTTATTACCGTAATCATTAAGTTTTATTAAATTGAGTTTAATGGTTCTCTAGAGCAAAGGTTCTCAATTTTTTTGGTTATATAAAAATTAAGATCCTTTCACAATATTGAAGTAAGTTTCTTCCATATATATTATTACAGTTCATATCATTAATCATGTTATTATAAACTCGTAATCATTTTTGACCATAACAATATATATAATCTTAGCAGTTAGTAAAGCCTACTGAAAAAGGATTTAAAATATACTGCAACAAAAGAAGCGATATCATTATGACTTAGTAGCAACAATATCTGAAATAATACTTGATAGTTTTAACATCCAGTTCATTCCTGTACTTTTGTTTATATATATATATATATATATATATATATATATATATATATATATAT
>JAOUZG010031473.1:3283648-3313449 GCA_026289955.1 Argiope argentata | reverse complement strand
ATATATATATATATATATATATATATATATATATATATATATATATAAAGCATATACAAATATAGTTTGTGATTCCTCAAATGGGAATTTTTGCTCTACAGATGTATGAAAACTTACTAGAATATTTCCGTCTATCTTTTGAAAAGTTTTTAACCTAAGTCTAAGCTGCATTATTTTTTTATCTGTAAATAATATTAATTATAGTTAATTTATTACAAATGGCAGGGGTCTGTTTACCATTTTTAATTTGAAAAATTAATGCATATTATTTTATGATCTGATAAATATGAATGTGCCTCACTACAAAGAATATTATTAATTTTAAATGCACATGCTATTGCTGTACTTTAAAATATGTTATCAATAAAATATTTATTCCTTACTATATTGCATAATCCTTTCCTTCATTTTAGTTATACTTTTAAGTATCCAATTTTAGCCAAAGTTCTGTAACTTATGACAGTGCATGTAATTAACAAGAATTTGACAATTATCCAAGGACACATCAATAAATAAAAGCACTCTTTGGAGAAATCAGAACACATTAACCATAGGGAAGGCACTGAGGCAATAGAAAATACAAAGGAGAAACAAAGGCCCCATATGGTTGAAACAATGTTGATAATAGTACACACATACCTGACTCACGATAGGACAAACATTGCCAGTTCCAAAGACAAAGGCCAAAATACAAAACTTTACATCAGAAAAAGAAAGAGACATTTTATATACAATGAATATCTTTCAATTTTCTCTATGCATACTAATGGCAGGTGATTGCATTGTTATTCAAAATGTACAACAGTATTCAAATTAGTGGATTAAATAAATATGACATAGCATCGAAGTATTTAAAACATAAGTACAAAATTCATAAGAAAATAATGTTTTAAAGCTAGAATATTAAATACAAATGATCATTTTTAATGCCTCAAATTAATCAATCAAATTATAATTTTATTTTAGTAAAAATACTTTTAAGTAACAAAAAAGTATATCAAGTAAGAAAATCACAGAAAACAATATAGAATATATATAAAATATTGCTGCATGAAAAAATAAATATCTTACTAAATCTAACTAATAATATATCATACTATAATTAAATTCATAAGACAAGCAATCAGCGAAAAGTCTCTTTCAATTAAACTATCAAAAATTTGTTTTTACCACTTGTAATTTATATTCGTTCTAATCAATAGAATGTTTAAACATTATATATTTACATATAAATACTTTACTGTTGAAATTTTTATATTTTTCATCAGTCATATAACAATTTTTTTTATAAATGTTCAAGGAATGAAATACTTAGGAAAGTTTCTTTGATGAACTGATATGTATAAAATATGAATGTGATACATTTAAGATTGAAATAAAAATATTCTTGCATACTTACATTATTAATCGATTTTCCTTTTAACAATGGATTCTCACTTAATAATTTCTTCTTTTCTAAAAATCGAGGTAAAGTAGTTTGGAATCAAATAATTTAAACAGGATACATATAATCCTATAAAAATAATATTATAACTTTTGTAAAATAAGATAATTTAACATTTTTAATGCTGCAGAAAGTTTGCAGTGGCTACTTATTTCTTTGCAACAGTTTCTATTTAATATATATAAATATTGTCATATTCTATGGAGCATATGGATATAGTTCATTACACTACATGATGGACTATTGTGTTATGAAAGGCAAATGTGTTAAAATGAAACATTATACGACTCTGTTTGTATAGAAATAGAAGTAAACCATTTATCAATAGAAATTTTTTTAATAATAATAATAATAATAATTGACTGCTAAAAGAATTTTAAATAAATATAATTAATATATTTGTAACAATTCATTTGATAATATTCCCTTCTTGTAATATATTATGGAAGCCATCAGAGTAGGGATAGGATATAAAAGGAAATGTGACAAGTAAAGATAAAGCAAAAAAAGTCTTTATAAAAGTTACTTTTCACAGAAGTTTTAAAATAGTATTGGATGCAAATAAAGAGACATCAAATATATAAAACACAAATATCCATGGATTTTGATATGTTGAAGGTATAATTTCATTTCTTCAAGGTAATTAACTATAATAATTTCCACATCAATAATTTGACATGGTAGCCTATATGACCTTTTTTGAGCAATTTATTTTATCTGGCAATTTTTAATGAAAAGTCTTAAAATAATATTATAGTTATAGTAGACTTTAGATTGGAAGATACAGAAAGTTTACAATACCAAGTTAGAAAATAAATGTACATAGCTTTGAAAATATATTGGCAAATTATTTAGTAAAAAACCTTTTTATGTAAAATATTATCCTTTACAAAAAGAAGTATTAAAGGCATTTTTTAAAGATATATATAAAATGAAAGTTCTTTTATAATACTATAAAGCAATGATAAAACCATTAATGAGAATCCATTGAAAAATATTTCCATAGATAATTATTTGAAAAAATTAGTCATTAAATACATAAGTTATAAATCAATGAAACATTTTTTTAGACTTGAAAAATTTTAAGGTATTATTTTTAAAAATAAAAAAACAAAACAAAATAACCCAAGCCATTTAAGTGATTCTAGAATTTATAAATATAAATAATTTTTAAATATAGTCATTACGAATTATGTATATTAAAAATGTTAGTTGAACATAAGTTATTCTTATAAGTTTTTTAATAATCTACAACAATCTATAACATGCATCGTTTAGTACCTGATTCCATTTAAATAAAACTTAAAACTAATGTATTAAATAAAAAAACAAGTCACAGATGCTAACAATTATTTAGACTAGACAGATATACAAGTGATGTAAATGACATGAATTGTGCCATTAACAAAAGTTTTATGAATTTATCAACACCAACAGACACAACAATGTATAAAAATAGCTAAAATCTTTTATATATAAACGGTTTCAATAATTGTATAACATTAATAAAGGAGATTAAGCCTTTCCAACAAAAATAAATATAAATTCAAAAACGAATATACTAAAAATTCAAGCATATAAATAAAATACCACAATAGCTCAAAGTACCAAAAAATAAATAAATAATAATAAATTTAAAAAAATTTGAAAGCACATTAACAAAAAGGAATATGAAATCAATGCAAATATGTTACATTCTTTTATTAATAAAGAATTAATAAATTTTTATGAAAAAACATTTAAAATTATCAGTGCCAAATTTTTGAGTACTAGTTAGATTGAGAATATATACAACCCAAGGAAATAAAAAGTTAAAAATACTTTAAAACAAAAGTCTAAATAAAAATATCAGTTTTTCAAAAAACAATTTCCCCCCTCAAATTTGCTGAATTTTATTCAGATTTTAAATATGAAAACTCAATATTGCAAAAGAAAAACTATAAACAAATATAGAAATGCATAAGTAATCATTAATCAAACTCATTAAAAAAAGTTATAAAGAAGAATTGGATTGCTTCTAAAATATTTTATTTGCATAAGATATCCCAGCTTTTAATTTAAATATATTCAAGTATTTGAAAATTTTTTCAAAAAACAATACTAAATACAAATAAAAAAGAAAAGAAAAAGCACACCTTTGCTAAAATTTGGAAGGGGGAACTATTTAAACAATCAGCAACAAATATTTGTTCAAAATATCATTTCCTTGTATTATGTAATTGTATTATTTCCATTAAATTGTTAGCAATTAAAATGAATCGACATATGTAAGTGCATACTGATAAAAATATTAGAAAACTAATAAAAGAGTTATTCAATCGATCATACATTATTTCCTTTAATGTCTCCACATTAGAGGAAATAATAATGCATGATTCCCTTATTTCTATTATTATTTCATTAATGTTATTTATATTATATATATCAGTTAATTAATATATGTATACATTATTACACTTATTATGTATGTTATATTACATAAATATTGTTTTTATACTCTTTAAAAAAAGATAATGTACACAAACTGTTTACCGAATAAGATAACTAGTACTTAAAATTTTTACACTGATAATATTATAGTCAAATCTTAGTTTAAAAAAAAAGCAAGAAAGAAAGATCATGTCAGAAATCTGATATTTTAAAAAAATTATAACCAGGAAGTTATTACATTCAAAATTCCTTTTTTAAGCATTTTTTAATGATGGTAATAAAATAAGTTGCTTCACTGTTCGAAGCAAAAATTTCAATTGCTTCTTATTAACATACAAAACTACATGGAGATAGCATTTCACGAACACATCAGGTGGAATACATTCACAATAACTTTGCTTAAAATCTCAGAACATTTTAAACATTTCATTTACAAAACAAATGAGAATTAAAAAAATATCACAACAAAACATTTTTGATCAAGATTCTTTTACATAGATCCCCATCAGTTGAACACAATTCATTGATCTAATATTTTTGTACTTAACATGCTGCACATGACAAAATAGATTCATCAGCCAGCATTTGACACATCAGAGCTTTCTAAAAGCAAAACTAATTCGTTCATTGTTTTCGAATGTATTAAAAAATTTAGAAAGAAACAGAATTAAAAAGAAGTTAGAAATAAGAAATATCCCCAGTTTGGCACTTTTAAACTTCAGTATAAGATAATATTTTAATTATTTTATCAAATGAATTTTATCAGTAATTATTTTTACAGGAAGAAAACAAACAAAAATATCAGTTTGACTAAAAAAGGGAAGTTGCATTACGATTTAAGCAAAAAATAAATAAGAATAAAAGAATTCCCTTAAAAGTCAATTATTCCAAGAACTGACATATTTTCAATATTAACACTATCAATAAATGAAATTAACATTATTTCAGCAAATAAACATTTGAATGAGAATGTAACATGTATTACGTATGCATGCAATACTATGCATTGATTAGCAAATTTCAATAGGTTACTTCAGTTTTATCTTATAATGAAGTTTGAAATAATGCCTTAGATACTATTCTGTTTAACATATTATTCAATTATGATACATGATTTTTTAAAAATTAATTTTAAAGGCTTCACTAAACAAAAACTGTTATTCATCATCATAAATCAAAAATTCATATTCAAATAAAATTTGATTATCTATAAAATTTTAAATAATCCTTTTTATTTAATATTTTTATAACATGTTAAGATCAAATTTTTGCTTCGTTCATTACACAAAGCGACTATAATATTTGCTAAAATGAATCAGCAGTGTGATGAACGCAGAAAAAATTTCATCCTTTGAGAGTGATATATGTATATAAAAAAGATTTATCATTAAAATACCTAAATATAAATGATGTACTTAATTCCATTCTAAAGGCAAACGTCCTTCAAAATATAAAAAAATAAGATGTATATCTAGCTTACATATGACACACATACAACCAACTTTCATAAGTATATCGAACAATTCATACCCAATCATACAACATTAACATAGTCTTGGTGCAACAATGTTCCCTAAGGAGATATGCTACCATAAGGCAAGGCATGCCTTAATAATACCAGTAAATTTATGGTCTAGAAATAAATACAACATTCTAACAATTCCTGACTGTCAAGTAGTGCGCAAAAAAGCAGGATCAACAGATGCGACTTTTGCTGTTAGAAATGCATGCATGCAATATAGAAGAGAAGAGAGCACTTGGCATTCAACTTCCTGAAACAAATTGAGAAACTCAATATTGTTTTAAAATGCCCTTTTTTTAAATGAAAATAATAATAATTAAGTAATACATACATAAAAATTACATTATATTATTTTCTCTAGTTTTAATTTCTCCTAAGAAAATAAAATTTTTAAAGCATAAAATATCCACTGAATGTTGGCTAAGTCTTGTTCTTATTTTAGACACAATGCCTAAAATTGAAAACACTTAGCTACTGAGCTTTGTTTTATAATTTTTATGGCATCCAATAACAAACTTAAGCTTTCTGTTCTTCTATTCCTTGCCTGTTTAAATGAAAACTCAGCTTTCCGTTTCTTGGGATTTTTAAGGTTTTTTTTTTTCAAAGTCTTTAAGAAACTTATGAATTGATTTTTCAATGGCTTCTTTTAAAAAAGAATTAGCTTGATGATTAGTTCATTTGATTTGCTCTTCATCAGAATCAGTTTCCAAATAAGAATTTAAAAATATTCTAGACACTATTGTAACAGATAACTCACAAATTTTGGATTTTGAAGTTAAAGAAAGTAGACTAGATTTCTTGGCTGAACTAGGAATAAAAATTAGGAATTTTGTAAATACAGAAAAAAAATTGCTATTTTTACTTGTTTTCTAACGCATATAATAATTTAAAACTTATTTCAGTTTTTGAATTTTTTATTTCATTTAACAGAAATTCAAATATACCTTCACATGTTAATAAACTGGCATATCATCGCCCTAAGCTTTCAAATGCTAGACGAATTGATCCCAAGACTTTATGAAGTTTTAAAAATTTAGGATATTCAGCTTCATTCCATATATAAGAACCAATATCATTCAATGCAACAAAGTCTTTTACTGCCATAAATCGTACAATCATGTTGTCCATTCTATTCCATATTTTTTGCATGGATTGCTGTCCATTGCATAGAAAGAATAGCAAATCAAATATGTTTACAATTAATTTTTATACAATAATAAGAATATTTTACCGGTTTCCTTAATTTAAAAATTGGCTTTCAAATGTAACAAATTTACTTAAAAAACTCATTTTTTTAAAAGCAGGTTCGAAAAAACTCCAGATTTTTGAACACCAAATGATAACACATAATAAAATTACAACTCCCATATGTATTACAATGATACATTAAATCTGTTATAGCACTTATTAATATAATTTTTTCTGATCTTATATATTATGCCATTCATATCAATAGCTATTTACTGAAAAACACACACCAATTTTTTCATTATTTTACTACTGGTAGATCTTAACACTCAAGGTCCACTAAGCTGAGAAGAGTTGCATACAGACAGATTACAAAAAAGTTATTTATCTAGTTGCTTGTATTTTCACAATTTCTATTATTTATAAAATATTAGGTCAATGTTAATGCTATACTAAGTATAGCTGATCAGACTTTATATTACTCAATACAGTCACCTGGCAATTACAATCTTCGTAAAAACTGAGAATCTGTTTAAAAAACATTGAGCACAGACATGATTGTGAAGCATGCATCAGCCATAATAATAAAACCATTTTTACATACTATAAAAATACCCATTTAAAATAAACTAAGATGTTTATTGACTTAAAACAATGTGAAACTGAATCATTTTATTTAAAAGAATTGCCACATAATATGCATTGCCTAGAATCATTATCTACCTAGATTCACACTAATAACACTAAAATTCCATTTTAAAGGTACATTTAATTTCTGGATGATAAGTAATTTTTGAAATCAGAAATTAATTATTAACATTAAATTAAACTTACTATATTAATAATAATAAACTCACTGATACTCTTTTAACTCTTAATGAATCTAAAATAATAATTTATTAATTATAATCTACAATTTTTTTTAATTATATAAAATGTGAGGTCAATGAATAAAACTTAAATATCATTTTAGCTTGAAACTAATGTGTTATCAAAATGCCGTAAGAAAAATACTTCATTTATTGGAAGGAAAAAAGTTCTAAATTTTACTTTTAATAGCTTCATGATAGTAATTTCATAATTTAAAATCACCATTTTACTTTGGAAATGATTATACATCTTATTCCAAATGATAAAAATAATTCATTCTTACATTTAAATAATTTTAAATAAATAAGTAAAGCTATATGTAATCAACTTCTAAATTAGGTCTATTACAAAAATGGCATTCCGCATTTTAAAGCCATAAACACAAGAGATATTTCTTTGTCAATTCAATCCAAAACTATTTTTATAACAAATTCAAATACAATAAATCAAAAATGATATTAAATTTAAATTTTGGCAACAGATTTACAATTTTTGAAAAGTCCCAGTAATTGTGTCTTAGATGAGAATGTTGTGTAAATATTTTGAAGTATTCAAATAAACATTGAATATTGGGAAAAAAAATCATCACAGGATATTTATTTATATATTAAAGATATCTGAATTTCATTACAAATTTTATATAAGTTGACCTAACATATGTTCTAAAAATATCATTCATATATCTGTAGTATAAATTAAAAAGAGAAAAAAAATTACAAAGATCTCACCTCTGATTCAATTTCTTTCTTTTCAGGATCTTGGAAATTTAGAGTTAATTTGGTTTTACCATCATCTGATGAACCTTTCAATTGAGAAAACTTATACCTCCATGCATAGCACTATAAATAATTAATAATATTTTTTAAATGAAAAGGTTAAAAAAACAATAAAGTGAATGGTACAATAACTTTGCATTTCATAATTAAAATTATAAATGATTATCTTTTGTATCAGAAAAACAATTATAACAAATAAATAAAGGAAAATAAAACTGATTCTAAAATATACCTTTGATTCAGTATCATACAAGGCAAAGCCCATATTCCAGTCTAATGTTAAGCCACCGGTTTTACTTTTATATAGAACAGAAAATGTTTTACTCTGAAAGATAAATAATAGCAATGCTCAGTTATAATATATATATATATATATATATATATATATATATACAGAAAACAATCTGAAAGAATTTATTAAATATAGAAGTATATTAAAGGGTTTACTTATTTTTAGTTCTAGTAATGAATCTTATACACAGCTTAACTTAATACAAACAGCATGAAAATATTAGATTAATCAAAATAAAATTAAAATACTTTAATGAACATTGTTTTATAGTTCAACACATATAGCCAAGAAAACAAAGTCATTTTTAATTTTCTTACAGCAATTAATTAATTGAGAATGAATGCCCAAAATTCTATGATACATTAAATTACAAAAGTAACTTAATTATTTAATAACCCCAAAATCAATATGAAAAAGGAAATTCTGGATGAAGAGATATGATTTTTACTCTATTATTAAAATTAAAATCTGAAACTATTTCACTTCTATAGTTTTTAACAAATTATAATAGTTGCAACAACAATTAATGTTAAAAAGTAAACATCAATGAATGCAAAATGTAGAAAAAATAATATCCAAATAATAATTTTTTTAGATGATGATCAACTATGTGATATTAACATTTTATTGTTTTAATATAAGTACATTTATTTAAGAATATCAGAAAAATATTAAAATAAAAATATACAGTACCCCTAATCTAGTAACTGCATTATAGGTAGCTCTATGCCACCCATTTTCTATCCTAAGTAATTCATTTTTTGTTTCAGCACACATATAATGAGTGTCTGATACCCCAGTGTGAAGCATGAAACAATGTTGCCGCTCATCTAAGAGCTCAGTATCCTGCAAATAAAATTTTTAAAAACTTTTAACTAATTGGATATATATATATATAATGAATAAACAATAAAGACAAAATGTCTAAGGTAAAGTAATCATTATGCATATAAAAATACATCATACAACACAGAATACAGTAAGTTTTATGAAAGCAATTAAAAAATATTTACATAACAATTTTATTAATTTTAAAATAAATATTCATTCAACTGAATATAATTTTTTTAAAATAAATCATTTTTAATAGGAAAAAAAATTCACTGAAATGAAATGTCATACATGCATCTGGATGAAATCTATATAACTAAATTCAGATATTTAATTTTAGAGCTAACTTAAACATTAACAAACTTACAATTTGGAACAAAACACACAAAAATTGATCACATAATTACTTAAATTAAAACTTACACTATGGGTAAGGGAATTACTGAAACTTTATCAAAAAATTCAAGCTATGTAATTCATAATGCAAAATACTTATATCCATTATAATATCAAAGCAAAAATAAAAAAAAGATTTTAAAATGTTAATATGATGTAAATATACCAGGGTTCAACTTAAAATTAGTGTTGCTAATTTAAAATATATATTTATTTTTATACTTAAAGTATAAAAATATGTTGCATTGTTAATAAAAAATTCATTTTTAAATGAATTGATTTGAATGATTGTTAGTTTGATTAAATTTGAGAGAGAAAGAGTAACACTTAAAAAAAAACATAACTGGGAATATTTATCAAAAATAATTAATAAAAAATTATTATATAAATATTTGATTTTTCCAAAGTGTAAAAAAGTATACATAAAATAAAAACTATTTAAAAGATAATCAGAAATGTAGAAGTCTCTTTTAAAGCAATACAGTGCTTTAAACAAAACACAAATTTAAAATATAAGAAACTGGAACAATATAATTGTAAAAATCTATTGATAGAACTATAAATATTAGGTGTTTTTGCTTTTCAGCCATAAAAATAATAACATACAGATACTCATTCAGACTTATTATTTGTGGAGAAGAAATCATTGAAATAAAAACTAAAACAACAAAAAAAGTCTAAAAACTAGTTTTAAAACATTTTTATTAATAAAAACTAAGCAATTAAATTTCATTCTAAATGGGGAAAAAAAGACAATTTATCTGCAATTTTACCTCATAATCATTTTTTTAGTGTGAGTAATCATGCGAGAATCTGTAAATTAAACATAAGATCTCACAGTGTTATTTCTTAAGTAAAAAATAAAACTGATTTTGATCTTTCATTTCACTAGTAGATGGAAAGAAATTCCTAGATTTTAACAGAGCCATTATTGAAAGTAAGATACTACGTAATTAAAAATCATGAATAGTTTTTTTGGGGGCTTCTAAATCATTCTTTGAAGCAAAGTGAATCCATTTTCAGGTAAACTAGAAGCCGAATTCATTTTTTTTTTGTATTGCATACAACTCATATACAAAAGTCTTGAACGAAGAAAGAAACAACAGTATTATACAATAAAAAAAGAAAAGCCAGATATACCTTTCATTCACAATTAAATTATAAGAATAAAATTATATATTTTTATTTTTAAATATAACATTGAAATAAAACAATTCACTCAATAGCATCATGTTCTACAAGATAAAAATTGAGATAATAATAGATCACAATTAATGTAATAAAGACTTTCCTACCTTTAAAATTTTCAACATGGCTTGATAAACTTTGAACACATTAGGACAACTAGAAAGTGACTGTACATTGCTCTGAAAAAACAAAATAAATAAGATTACAGTAATGGAAAAGAAAAAAGTTTCTTGTCTCTATCCAATGTTAGAAAGACAACAATCTAAATAATCCATTCAAAGACAAAATTTATGTATTTTAAAAAACTGCCACATAGAAATTCTTGCATACTCACAGGAGGTGTGTCAAATATATACAATTCTGCTCCTTTCAGAGCTAGGAAGCGGGGTTGCCATTTGTACCAAGGCTGAGGGGCTGAAGTCCCTTCACTTACCCAACCCATATAAAGAATCTAAATTAAGACAATAAATTCCATTTTTATGCAAATAAATACTACAAGAGCCATTTTTTTGAACTTATAAGCTAATAATGTAATATATACCTGATCAGGTTGAGGTAAAGATTCATTAAAGGTCTTTATCTAAAGAAAATTAGATGTATAATTAAACACTTATAAAAATATATAAGATGAATTTTGAAGATTAACTTTAATAACAGATATTAATATTTATATAAAAAGATGCAATTAAAAAGAAATGAAAGTAAAACAATTGCATATAGATAATATCTAAATTACACACACAAGATCTATTTAGGAAAAACTCTAACCTAAAAACCTTCTATATTCTTTCAAATGAGACATTAAAATTTATCTTTAAAAAATATTCTTTGAGTAAAGAATATAAAAAAAATCGTATATCAATTTTGTGCTACGCAAAAAAAGAAACAAAATGAAGCAAAATTAAATTTTTTTAAATTTATTGATATTGAGGTTACTTAAACTATATATTACATTTATCTTAAATAGAATGATTTAAACAAACTGTGTATTATTTGATTGACTCTGATTTATTAATTTTTTTAGTATAAAGTGATTAAAATAACAAATCAACAAAATCATAATATAATCAATAATAATAATGATAATAAAACATTTAAAATCAATTTATTTTATTAACCAACAATTTATTTGTGTTTATGCATCAAATCTAATACTGAGGGAAATGTTAGAGAACCTTTTATTGAAAATAACATAAAATTCATAATTAATCTGAATCTGATATAAAATAAATAAAAGTTTTAAAAATGCATAGAAGAAGAAAGACCACTTAAATATTTAGAAAATTCTGGTGAAAAATAGAAGAATCAGAAATTTCTAATACAAATTAAAATCATAAAAATATAATAAAATAATAATAATACGAATAGTAAAAAAGCAGAAAAAAATAAAATCTGTAATCTAAATATAAAATACATACTTGTTGTGCTGTCAGTTGCAAAATGTTTGTAGAAATATGTTTTATCCATTCTGATAGCATGTTAGCATCATCACAGTGCACTACAGCTGAAGGTTTACCTTCCTGACTTCGTATTTCAAAGGCATTGGGTCTAAGATAATGAAGGAAATATTTTAGTTCAAATAATTTCATCTTTACATTGTTTTTTTATAAACAGATATATGATTCCAGTAAAACGTGACTTTTATACCATCATAAATAAAACAATTTAAATGAAAATACTGTTTAAAATGCATAAGGAACCTAAAGTACAATTTTCAATGATAAGATGCTACTCGCTTGTAAAAATTTTGTTAATAGAACACTTCATTTCCGTATAAGATAAATATAAGATGTTTAAACAAAATTCTATTAAAGATAATTTCCTTATAAATATTAGAGTATATTTAAAGCAAAACACAAAATATTATGAGGGCAGGGGAAAAACTATTCTAATATATATAATAGTCTACCTTGGATATTCAGATGCATTAACATCATTGTGCTAAAACAAATAAAAACACATCAAGAATATTTCAGTTCTCCATACTAAAGCTTTTTATGTTTGAATTGTTCCTTATTGTTCTATTTTTCAAAGCAAATTAATTGCAATAGACATGGGACTTGAAAAAATCATGAGTGAATACGACTATGATGGCCTCTGGATTCTTTCCAACAGCCGAAGTTCAGTTCAACACCTCAAAGATTGCGCTCATATAGGAGATAAAACCAGTTTATCTATTCTGCATAAGATTAATCTTATCTCCCACCAACACAAGGTACATTTTTGGTGTATCCTGCTCCATGTCAATATCTACAGAAATGAATTGGCTGACACTCTAGCTAGGGAAGGACTAGACGCTCCTGTACCTTCTACTTCAGAACTCACATATCTCAAGATGTACTCAAAGATAAAGGCAGAAAACAAGGTAAGGTGGTTAATACCTCCATCTCACAAATGGTACAAAAAACTAGGACTTCAGGCAAAGGACTAGGACTTTCCCTGTTGCTTCCTTGTGACAGGCAAACCAACACATTCCTGTCCGGCCTTGCCATTGGGCATTTAAAAAGTCTCACATTCTCCAGGGGCAACAATAAGTTTCCTTTTTGTCTTAAATGCCAACAACAGCAAGCTTTGCTGCAGTACATTTTGAACTTCCTTGGATGATATCTATGACAGCCACTTCTGATATTGGACTTCTTGAGAAACAACAACATCATTGATCTGGTATGATGGTGTCAGACCAGAAAAACTACAACAATTAAGTTCTTTGTTAAAGAATTTTGACTTGATTTGATATTTTCAACAAAAGACCTTAAGTGAGATAAATTTTGTCAAAAATTTAGATTTGGAATTAAAACCTAGAATCTAAATACAATTACAGAAAAAAAGCAAATTTAATTTAAAACAGATGGAGTAAAATAAACTATGAAATTGCATCTTGACTCATAGAAACAGCAATGAAAATTGTAGGAAACATGTTAATATCTCAAAAAAAGGTAAAGTGCTATTTAAGTACATGAATAGAATAAAATAAAAGTTTTCACTCAAGAAAAGGCAAGATAAGATTAGAAATTAAAGCAATGTATATTAACAATCATGCAATTATTTAAAATAGGTCTGATAATCAATGTATTCATATTTCAAAATTCAGCAATTTTTTATCTTTAAATAGCATATAAATTAAATGTTTCTTTCATCAAGCAAACCATCAGAAGATTTTGGAGAATGGGAAGTGAAAATTTTAGAGGAAATTAAGACAAGGATTAATACAGATAATGTCAGAACTAAAGAACGAGGAACTTACATTAATAAATATTTGAAAAAATAAATAAAAAATTTGAAAGAGAGGTTTATTATTATAGTAATAGATAAATATTACTATAAAGAACACTTAATTAATGAATATAACTCTAGCTTAATTTACTATATAAATAGAACTGGGAAAAAAGAATTAGATAAAAGAATGCTAACTTTGACTAAAAAAAACTATAATTATGACTTGCTTTTTAAAACTATTCATATTACTATACGGGAAAATATTTCTTTATAAATTTGAAAATAATTCTAAATAATATTAAAGAAGTGGATAATTTTATAATCAAGAGTACCAAGGATATTTTAGACTTTCTAAAAAATAACAATATTCAAACTTAATATTTATGATTTTGGAAACTTATACACTAATTTACCTCATGCAAAATTATTATATGTCTTTCATATATGACAAAAATTTAAATAGAGAAAGCATAACAAAAAATAACTGGCTAGAATTATGTAACTTTAATATTAAGGCAAATTACATTTTAAATGGAATTAATTTTTATAAACAAATAATGGAAATTCTAATGGGTACAGCTTTTTCAAGTGCATCAGCAAATATTTTTCTATATTATTATGAGAAATAAATAATTAAATACAACTTGATAAACAGTTGGAGATATATAGATGACTTCCTTTTATTAAATTTGGATAATATTAATGTTGTTATTAATTGTTACCCAAAAGATCTAGTTTCAACTAAAACAAATGAAAATCAACTTACATCTAATTATCTGGATTTAAACACAGAAATTTCCAATAGAAAAACTTCAATAGGTATTTATGATTAAAAGGAATAATTTAACTTTAAAATAATTAAACTTAGTAATTATCATTCTAATTTAAACTATAAAATTTTGAAAAAATTAATATTTTCACAATTCAACAGGATTTAAAAAATTGTAATAACAAAATTTCTTTTATTGAAGCAACAAACAATCTCATTAAAAACTTAGCTATGAAACAAATTCTCCAAAACTTTTGCAACATACAAGTTTTAATGAGAGGGTTTATCTATTTTCTAATTTTTCAAAATCAAAAAATAAACCTTCCAGTTTATTCACTTTGTACTTCAACTTAATAGATGGCGCTTCACTTATTCCTTATAATAATGATACATTCTGACAAAATGTATATAATTTCAAATGTAGCAAAATTAAGTTTAGATTGACAAAGTACGATTGAACTAATAGGTTGACTCGCTTCACACTATTTTTTCGAGTTGTGCTTTCAAATGGTATGTGTTTTGATTTCATATTCTAATGAATTTGGTTTTATATCTTATAATCTTTTTGTAGTTTGTTTTGAGCAATGATGCTATGATTCTATTTAGATGCTAAAAAAAATTTTGGAAATAATTTTATTGTCATTGTGTGATTTTAAATTTGTGATACTAATTTTAATTTCAAAACCTTGGAATATATTTTTATGATTTTAGTTTTATGGTCTTTTGTTATTTGGTTTGAACCAACCAATTGTTATCTTATTAAAATTTTTTAAAAATTGTTTTTAATTCTGCAATACTAATTTATCTCCAAAACCTTAGTTTCATGGGATTTTTGGGCAATGAGGGGTCAGTTTTTTGGATGAAAGTTAGACTATCACAGAAAAAATCACTGGTTTGAATCCCTAACTAAGGGTGACCCTTGAATAAGTCTTCAGGTCAAATTCATCATATAATTTTTCCCTTTCTTTAAGGTTTTTGCTATAAACTTAATTTTTATTGCTAATTTGGTTATGCATATGCATGTTTTTTTAGATTAGCTGTACATACAATTAAACTTTTTCACATTTTTTGAGCTAAAATTTAAGCATTATTGTTGAGGATGCATAATGACACAAATTTTCTTTGTATTTGTTTTAACATCAGCCTGTCACAAAAAAGGCAAGTATTTAAAATAAACTAACTTTTAAATAGACTTAAAAAATATTTATGAAACATTTCATTCATAGCAAATTATTTGATTCAGATAAATTAAAGTTACATAAAATTCACTTTTAAATGATAAATTGTCATGAAGAAATACAGAAAAAAAATGTTTACCAGGAAAGCATACAAATAAAATATTTTTACAATATAACAAAACACCAGAGCAATAATTTTTCAGCTATTTGGGAGAATAAATAAAAGCTAATACAGAAATGGCAAAATAATAATAATAATAGTAATAATTGTATTAATAGCAACTAGTATTATTATATTACACAGTGAAAATGAAAAACAAAGTATTTATGGGCATTTGATAAAAAGTATAAAGGGGATATAAACCTTAATTTATCCGTATCTAGCATATATCTAGTTAAATAGGCCATCAACAAATGAATTGTCATCACATCAACCCATCTCCTTTCCATTTTTGAAGCTCCTTGTGGTGTTTTCGGACTTTTCTGGCCCTGTTAAAAAAATGCAAATAAAAGATATGAAATTAGTAAATTCCTATAAAGAACCTTAGTTAAATATATACAACTAACATTACGTTTGAACAAAATAATATTAGAACTATTTACTTCTTTAGCAATCTGATTTTTTTGCCTAGATTATTGACATTTGGGGCTGTTTGTATATAATGTAAAATGCATATATATGTGTGTGTGTTTGTGTGTCATTTTGTTATCAGATAAGTTTAAAAAATATATCTTTAATTGAATAATTTTTTTTAAAAAATTGATAACATGCTCAGATTAAAAAGTGTAAATATTATGAAATAATACCTGAAATGAAAATCCTGAAAGATGCAATCAGCTTTAATGTAAAAAGGAAGCATTTCCTATTTTAATTTTAATACTGGTAAAAAGACATAACTGAATACACTTATAAATAAATTTGAATTTTATCATAATATTTAAAATTAATTGCTACGAAATTGTGCATTACATTTTAAAGAATATTAAAATAAAGAAAAAAAAAACTGCACACAGGTGAAGCTGATATCAATAAAAAAATAATTTTTTTAAGATACTGCATAAACTATTTATGTGAAATCATAGTTTTGAAAGATATGGTCATTAATTTCCATAGGTAAGTCATAGTAATTATCCCTCTAATAATGTTAAGCATATTTTCAAGTACAATCAGACATGGTTCAATGAATTAAGAATTTAATTCTTCAGAATTTGATTTCTTATTCCATCTGCTTTCTTCAAACTAAATAGATTTTTTAATGAACACAATCAAGAGATTTTCTGATAATATTTTGCAGTTTTATTAATTAGAAAACCCTTGATTTAAGTACAGCTGTAAAAAACTCAATGAAGCAATTTGTAAAGTTTGTATATCAATTCCTTTACTTTTGTTGGGCAACTATTCAAGAATAAATAATAAGTGATTTCGGTGCCACATATGTTAGAATTATATATATAATATAATATAAAGCAGTTAAATTATTGGTTGAGAGCAGATAGCAGAGTCGTGGCCAAAATCATGGAGAAGACAGGATGAATTTTTAAGTTTGTTTTATTCCACCACAGGGAGCAGGCATTATGTACAAGCAAAAGCCACGTGCACAACACAGAACGACAAAACACAGAATGACAAAAAAGCTGATTAAATTTTTATTCCTCTGAATTTATACATTCAGATTTTAAGAGGGATCTTTGACACATGTCAATCACATGTACAGCTCGTGCAAGGTAATCCCAGGGATCTTTTAGAGGAATTTGTTAAGCTGGCTAATTTCTGTCACTACACTTGGAGTGTGGGAAAGTAGCCGGCATTTAACTGATTCAACAATTTTACAAACTTTCTACTGAATTAATTAATTAGAGCGAGTGGAATAGATCAGGAAATAAGAGAATATTTGAGACTGATATTACTATGGACTAAATTTAGATAAAATTTGGAAATTTATTAGGATTAAAATTAAGAGTTTAAAATATCATTACATATATATTGAAGGGTATGTAATAAAAAGACAAAAACCAATTTGAATTCTCTTTATCTGATAATAAATATCAATAAGATAAAGAGAAAAATAAAATATGAACTATTGTTATAGAACTAATAATTCAGTTTTAACTATAAGTGGGAATGGAGAATCATCATGTCCAGTGTCATCATGTCTTATTTTAATCAGTTCATTCATACAATAAAAATATTCATAAATAATATTGTATCCATGATTTAACAATCAAAAATAAAAGAAAAAATATATAAAAAGCTGACTGAATTCTTGTTATTTTAATTCTTCATCTGATTACAAGAAACATACATTATATGAAATTATATAATTCATCAGTTATATGTTCAGGGTTTTTTTTTTATTAATAATTATACTGTCTCAAAGTGACTAACCAAGCACAGCTATAAAAAAAACATAAAGCAATGATTATGAGCAGAACGACATAAAGAAATATCATCATTGTTAATAAACACATACATTTGAAAATTGAAAGTACATAATATGTGATAACTAATAAAGTGTTTTTTTATTATTCAATAGGAAAAGATAAGATCTAGCATTGGTTTCAAAGCACACAATATTATCAGCAAGTTTGAAATATTGTACTTAAATAACCAAAATTCCAAAATTAGATTAAATTTTTATATTCTTTTCCAAAATTTTATCAGATGAACAAATAATTATGGCAAGGCAAATGAATAGAAAGAATTGATATAATGTAACATTAAATTGTTTCTAATATAAGTATAAAAATAAATATGATTTTTTTCATTTTGTATGATTGAATTTAAACATTGATTGCTCCTTTTCCCGTTAAATTTAGACATAAGAGAACAATTTAGAATCTTTCTTTACCTTTAAATCAATTTTAAAATAATGAAATAAGAATCTAATAAGTGAGTCACTCAGAAGTTAACATACTTAAGTTCATTTTTAAATTTCTTTTCGTTTGTTTGTAAATTTTAAGGAATAAAAAGTTCTTGCTTAGAATTTTCCCAAGGGTATAAAATATATATTAATAATTATTATATATTAAGCCCATATAAATTATAATTTTTATATATTAATTAACAATGCAAAAGCAAAACATAATTCTTTCATTTTTTTTTCTTTAACTGTTATGTCTTATGAGAAACTCATTCACAAAATATTAATCCAAGGAAAATAAATTCCTAAACAGAATTGCTAAAAAGCATTGAATTAATAAAAATTGGTCTTCTAAAAGCTTATTACCACTTTCCAGTCATCTTCATCTTTCAGCTTGTAGGTTGGATCCTCTCCTGAAACTGGTCTTTCCTTAGGTCTCTGAACTAGAAAAAAGACCAAATTGCAATTGTGAAGAAGAAAGCTAATAATATAATTCATCAGATCACCAATAAATTGATCATGGAAAAAGAATTGAGTTAAAGAAAAATTCCATTACAATTGTAGACATTAAAAAACAAATTCAATAAAATGAGAGACAATTGCACATTCTTCATTTATTATCAGCTTTATTTTAAAAATAATCTGTTTCGGAAAATTAATTAAAAAAGAATTTTTATACTGAAATTATAAAAATTAACATGTTTCAGAAACTAATCAATACCATAAGCAATATAATTTAATCACAAAAAGACTCATACTAATCTATTTATATCTACTGATGTTCTTCTAAATGTCAATCAAGAACACTGATAAATTAAAAATTAACTTATCAATACTTGTAAATATCCAAATAAAATAAAATTTCTTAGCTTTTAATCTGCTTAAAATACATACACAAGGAACATTAAACAGTTTTTCAAAGAAACAAAATGCTTATAAGAAGTAACTTACAAGTTTTTGCTAAAAAAGGAAGAGCAGCTCTACAATGCTTCACCCGCAAAGTTACTTCATCTCCAGCAGTTCTCAAAACATTTACAGCATCGTCATGCTTTACATTTTCAAGGCTGATATCATTCACCTACAAAAAAATTTCGTACAATTTCTATCATTTTATTTTGCCCTAATGGATAAAAATTGGATAATTATAAAGAACAATAATCATGAATATAAATGTTATAAAACAACAAATGCTTCATACAGGTCATTGAAAAGAAGTGAATTCAGTCAAATTTTATTTATTGGCTATTGATCAATACAATTTAATAAATGCTAATAAAGTATATATAATTAACAATATAGTATTGTGCATAATATTTTCCATAAAGAAATTTAAAGATTTAAACAGATATTCAGGAAGATTTTCTCACCATTAAAATAGCATCTCCAACAAAAAGATCCCCAGTTTGATCAGCTATAATGAAATCAAATATTTACAATCTAATTTTAACTGCAAAACATATTTATAAACATAATAAGAGGCTTTGAAAAATAGAAAAAAATTGTTTTAAATTTTTATAGAAATATGCATAACAATTCAGAAAATTCAGTTACATTTTCTATATATTTAAAATTAAAGATTGAAAGCCTTTTGGACCATACATTATTTAATATTTGCTTAGTATAAGTTGTTTTGTATTTAAATAAAATAAAAAAAATGTGAAAGCTTGCATAAAAATATGGAAAAAAAATATTCTAGGACAGTTTTACGCACATAAATATATAGAATTTTTTAAAAAATGACAATACTCTTGAAGAGGAAATAGAATTTAAAAATACTGCTTATTGTTTTAGAATGGTTTGATAATTTAAAATTTCTCTATAAAATCAAGCAATAAATAAATAATAAAAACAATGTTCAGTTCAGTATCTAATTTAATATCTTAACCAAGATAAAATATTAATTAATAATTAATTTTCATTTGTTCATTGAACAAATAAATATAATTTAAGATACAATTCACAGGTTATGAAAATTATTAAATATGAAATAATGATTAGTGAGTGCCTAACTCACTAATTAAGAAATCAGATAACAGAATACAGAAATTTTCTATAAACTAAATTTTAAAAAATATAATTCTAATAATAGATTTAAAATAACTTTCTTTCAAAACGATTTCATGCAAAAAATTAATAAAATAATAAACATGCTTTTATCTAAAAAGTATTTCTTTTTAATTAAATCAAAGAATTTAAATAAATTTTTTAAAATTATTCAAATGATTTTTTTTTTTTTGAAAAATTAGACCTCTTAAAAACTAGAAAATATTAAAAATAAACACAATTAAGAAACATACCAGCTTGATCCTTAAATATCCTAGAAATAAGAATTGGCAGCTTATTTTCTGCACCACCCTAAAATTATTATGTTTACTGTAATTAAGGATTTTAAATAAAGAAATAAGATCAAGTTAATGAAGTTGCACTAAAAATAACAAACTTCTATGGATTTGATATGATTAATGGAAATATTATCATGCCAAAAATGCATTTGTTCCTAAATACAATAAAATATTAGCAGAGTTAAAACATTCCATTTTTATATATACTATGGATTAGATAAATAATGAATTTATCTGTTCCACAATCTAATCTATAAACAATTAATTAAAAAAACCTATAATTATATAAATGCAATAATCTAAAATACTGTTAGATTTTGGAACATCACATACAATTTAATTAGCAGAACATATTAAAATTAGAACTGTAGAATGAACAATTTTTGAATCACAAAATCTTATTTTTTAGCACTATATAATTCAATAAATTACCTTGATGCTTAAACCTAAACCACCAGGTTCTTGTCTAATAACCTTAACAATCCTTTCCTAAAATAAATATAAAAAAGGTATTTAGTTGAATAAATATTCTAAATGATGCAAGAACAGATAAAACACTAAATGTAACGATTAATAACATTTTTTTAATCATTGCATTTTAATAAATGCAATTCCGAAAAACTTTTAAGCTATTAGTCAAAGATTTTTTACAAAAAAAAAACCTTTGACAATAAGTAAAGTTACAAGAAGTAATACATGTTATGTTTATTACCAAAGAAAACAAAAATTCTAAATTTAGCTCAACAAATGAATCCTGAGATAAGATATATAATTAAGTTTTAGTTGAGAAATGTGCATCCTTGGCATTTAATTTGAAAATATTTGATACTAAATAAAAGTGCATTCCAACTTATATTTTGGAGTGCTCGCAATTGAGAGAGCTAGTCACAATTGAAGATATATATATATATATATATATATATATATATTCCACCTATAATTTTATGCCAACTATGGCATGCATATGCCTTTATATTTTTGTAGAATTGCCAAGCATATGTGTGAAGTGCAAATGTATGAATTAAATGAAAAATTAAACACTGAAAAAAGTCTTATGTTTTAAATTGTATTTATCTTTAACTATGTATCTTAAAATTAACATGTTTCTTTGCTATTTACCAAGAGTTCCACTACATGAATTATTCATGATAATGTAGTTTTCATAAACATGCTTCTTTTTTAAAACTACCTTCGATAGACAAATTTATTTAATACAATTTTAATAGGACACTACTTATAAAAAGAGGTTTAAGATGACTGCATCTTGTGATATTTTATGATATCATGTGATCAAATGTTTCAAAGTTATTGATAATAATCCACAAAAAACTAAAAAGAACCTTTTTGAGACATAATTTATCATAGTTTTTATTTTGTGGCTTGATTTTCCAAACAAATAATTTGGTGTAAACAATTTTCCAGCAATGTAAAGAAGATATAAACATATAATTAACACAAAGATTAATGTTTCTCATCAAAGTCCCCCCCATTTCATGAATTTTAAACATAGAAGTACAGCATATGACACTACTTTTCACTGCCGTGGCAGAATTGAATCCTTTTCATCATTTAATTATTATTAATGATGTATGTATGCTTTAAAAATATATATTGATTCATCTTAACATAATGCTGTATTAAGAAAAACTTTTTCTCAATGTTATATCTCATCTAGAAGTTGATAGAGACCTAAATATTTGATATAAGTACAAATGACAAAATTTATCCAATTCAGTAGGCTTTCAATTTCTCATATTCAAATATATATATATATCATTAAGTGGCTCGGTTATGTAATAAGATTACAGTTTGAAGGTGTTTATAGTTAATGATTCAGAAATCAGTTTATTTAGCTTTGCATTTTTATTTTTTGGGAAACATTTATATACATACAATTTAAGATCATTTAATCTATAACATACATGCTCATAAAATAGGGATTGAATTGAGTATTTTGTGGATCCAGACAGAGCACAAATTAAGATTTTTTTTAAAAAAAAAAATTATAATTTAGATAGTTTAGCTTCAAATGACAGTACATTTTTAACATGTAAGAACTTTATTTTATCAACTTTATGAAGGTGTATTTGTTTTCATTTATCTATTATGACTCCAAAATGTCCAGCATCTATACTTGCACACAATATAAATGAAGCAGATGTTCTATTTCTTATATAAATAATTTATTAAGTGAATATAATAAAATATATAAGAATCTAAAAGATTATATTTCATAAACTATTAATATTCTAAAATTTTAAAAAGCTTATTTCTTTTGCAACTAGGAAAACAAATATTTAAAATTGATTTGCTTCAAGTCTTCTCTCCATGCAACAGTTCCAATCAGCTGCGAAGTAAGAAATCTTAACACCATGTGGTGTTTAAAGAAGAAGATACTTTCATTTTTTTTTTATTTCTGCATTTAGTAACACTAAAGAATTTATAGATTATTAAAAAAAAAACTCTAGATACAGCCACAATGATGTTAGTTTAAAATACAATAATGAAGATTTTGGTATAATTAAAAGAAAGCCCTTTCCACATGCAAAAGGAATAAAATATATTACATATATTTATATATTTGATATTTAAAAAAGTAAAAATAATAACTTATAACATATAAAGTACTTTCATTAATTAGAGTATTCTATATAAGGTTTCAATTCATTACAAATAAGTAATACATACTTGTGCATCACTACTATCAAGGGAGATTGTTGGATTAGCAGGGGTGGATGGCAAACCCACAGGTACCATTTCTTCTTTCTGCAAAACTAACATATTGCTGCTCAACTGAAGTCTCATTGGCTGGGGACGACTCTTCCCATCGCTGACCATTACCATTCCAACCTTTACCTGAGAATAAAAAAACATACTTATTAGATAAAAAGAATATAAATAACTTTCTCAAAATTTTTTAATCAGATTAAAAGAATTTATATTAACAAAATTAAAGTACAAATTAAGTCAAAACATTGCTGATATTTAACAAAATTAAAATAATCAGAAATAGATGAACAACTTTGTTTAAAGCAATTATTAAAATTCATAGGTGAACTTCATGCATCATAGATATAAGTTTTGTTCATGAAATTTTAAATATTTAATACTTACAATTTTCACTGAATATATAGACATTTGAAAAATGACAAATTAATCTAAAATATTATTCATGAATTGTTTTCACTTTAGAGATCCCATCAAGCATATCTTACAACATGTTCTTTAATTGGAATTAAGTCATTAACATGACATGTTCATGTTATTGCATACAGTGTTATGTTGTTACAATCAAGAGTAATGGCTAGAAAGCTGTGTTTATTCAAATATGGATAATACAATTATTTGAATATGCAACATTTCTATAAACTTTTTAGAGAAGAAAGCCTCTTTTCATTACATATTTGAATCATTTCCTATAAACTTAAATGCTGTTTATATATCTCTTTTTCCTCTATAAGTTTCAGAATATCAATAAAATTATTCACAGAGAAGTTAAAATTACTCTCTATTAATAATTTATATAAAAGGGGCTTGGGGAGGCAAAAGAGTACAATTAATTGTCTTGAGAAATATTTTAACCTTGGTTCTGGCATTTCTAAGATCAGAAAGGGACATATGAAAGATATGTGAATAAATATATGCCAGAAATCATTTACCCTTGCTATGACAATGTAGCAAAGTTAAAAAGTAACATCTATTAAAAATTATATATTATCAAGTCATGACAATTCATGCCGTTAGCTGCGAGTTTATAGAAATATACTTACAATATAAATTTAATATACTTTAAATTAAAATAACAGAATAAAACATAGAAATTCTTAAAAAATTTACTAATCGAATAACTTTGTTTCAAAAAAGCCCTTTAATGTCTTATGATAGAAATATTTAAATCATTTTTAATTTTAAAGTGTGTATGAAATAATGCCGAAAATAAATGAACACCCATTACAAAAACTTTAAAAAATGTTAAGGTAAGATTTATATAAACACTTTTTGAAAATGCATGATAAAACATTTTATAAAAAATACGTTTGGATCAATAAATTTTTTTTTTATATAACATCACATGAAAGTAAATAACATACTTGAGCCATCTTCAGTTGAAAAATTAATAATCAGGTTTTTTGAAATACTTCATATTTTGAATTGATGCAGCACACTGCTGTGAATTTATACGGATTCATCTGGAAGCAATTCTAAAAATGTCAAATAACTACATGAATTGTATTCAATTATATTCTACATAATTGAACATTTCCAATAAAAACTGTCATAATGGAATAATTCTATATTCTTGCACAAAATTTAACATAATTATTCACAAACAATTCTACAACGATAAAAGTACTTATTCTTATTTTCACTAGATGGTTCATGTCATAAGATTCTGTTTTATTTCATACACCTATTTTTGAAAACTGATACATTAAAATTGTTTTTTTACCACATTTGTTACAAATTATTCGTTTTTGTTTTCATATGATAGAATTTCGTTGATACATTACTACTGTCTGCGGCGTGAATATTCTTTACATGCGCGCGCTATTGATTGGTTTAGAAATGGGCGTAGCTCCGCCTATAAGAATCATGCTCTTTATCAATTTTTAATAGGACTGACTTGTTTTCCCACTAGAGCTATCATAAACGCTAATTAAAGAAGGTTGTGGAACTTCTTATCAAAGAAGCTCCATTTAAAATACAAATTAAATTATAGAAATTTAATAATAGATTTAAATGCCCCCCCACAGCTTCATTTTCATAAATGTTACAAAATCTGCAATTCTGGCGAGTTATTATTCTATCCATAGATATTTTATAAATCTACTGATAAGGCACGTTAACCTACTTTTGTTAAAGTGTTAACGTTTAATAGTTTGTTTCCATTATCTACGATTCTATAACAATTATAGAATCTTGGGTAGTATAAGAAAGAATTTATAATTCACGATCATCTGATAAAGCCATTTAAATCAAATGTTTGAAAATATTTAGGTTATTATGAGACATTGAAATAAGGTTACTACGAATGATTTTTCTCTATATTTTGCACACATACTTGTTATTTTTAGTTAATTTAAAGTCTGAACATTTTTTTAAACTATAAATTTTCCACCCTAACAGCCTTCTTTAAATGCATAAGCCATTAGATATACAGCCAATTGGAATTATTCTAATCTTGCAGTAATTTAATTTTAGATTTCATCTCCACTTAGTCTGAAAAAAAAAAAAAGCAAAACGTTGCCATAACAACGTTAATGTAATGTGAAAAACGTTCAAAATTTTTCTTTCCATTTTTCTTTCTTTAGTAATTTTATTTTATTTATTTATGGACAAAATCTATTTCATACGTTGACAAATTTTGTTTGTGGACAAAATCTGTGAACATCTATCCGATTTTGAATTCAATATTTACAGAGGGAAGCTGTCTGTCATTTCGAATTTAAATAATTGTGATAATCATAAAATGTTACAAGTTGGATGCATAATATTTGGTATATAGATTTAGAATATAAAGTGTACATTCATATCATATTAGGAGTCCAATCCAGGAAAAGTCTGTCGCTCGTACCATTTGTATGCAAGTTAGTAATTTAAGATGGATTTAGATATAAATGAAATTAGTATACTATTATAATTTTAAATGTTTAGTTTTGTTACAAATTTTCATCTTATTCAGTCGGAAATGTATACTCGGGAATGCATAGTCGGTTTTCTTTACTATACTACGAAACACAAATACTTATGCGGGATTCTGAAAATAAAAATTGAAGAAACCCGTAGCAATCATAGACTTGCCGAAGAATCACATTTTTATCTAGAAAAAATGTACCTATATTAAAGAGCGTGAGAAAATTTTTTTTGGGTAGGATCACTTCCGCACAAATCTAAATGAAGCTTCATAGCCTTAAAGCAGAAGCGGGTTGCCCTGGATCCGAACTTACAATCTGAAGGCTGGTAGCCGAGTAACATGTTCGTTGGAAAGGGACGATTTGGTCCGTTGAATGCTATCTGGCTTATAAAGTTTTCACTGCATACTCTCCCACCAGTGAGTCGGCGGTTAGACGAACGATACATTTGCGCCAAGTTTATGGCGAGTTCGTGCGAATGTTGGGGGAAATCTTGGATGTTATATTCAATGCGCTTCGCGACTTTTACTGTAGATAGAGGGCGCCACAACAGCTGTACGAAACTGGGTACGAAGGTCGCTGATTCAAAGATGCTGATCACATCCAGGTCATCATTAAAGAAGAAGCGGATTGCTCTAGGCCCGAACTCACAATCTGAAAGTTGGTACCGATTAATATGGCCGCAGGATCAAAACTGACAAGTCGTTCCGAGGGATGTTATCTGTTTTTAAAGCTTTCTCCACATAACCCTCAAAAATCATAGACTAAAGAAATAAAAATTAAATGTATAATCACTGAACTATTCAATTAAACATTTTGTTACATACTTAGAGAATTAATTTCATTTGAAGCTAGTAGCATAACGCTGAGGACATAATTGTGTTCAATTCTCATATTCCTTTTTTTAACTAGAGTATAAAAGAGATAATAGTGAATTTATCGAATAGATTTCGCTTCGAAATTTTGATGAATCTCCATATTAGATTTTTTTTTAGTTCGCAGTAAAGCAATTTTTGTATTAAATTTATGCATTTGTGAAAATAATGGCACTGTCTGTCATGAAATCAGTGCATATAAAAAAGGCTAACTAAAAAACTCCACCCATTAGATAAATAAAATTTGTTAGATTTATTTTTGGTATTTTGTACATTTGAAGGAAACTTTTTCTAAAGCTATAAAATGATGGACTGTTAATGAATAAGAAAACAATAAAAAGCAACACGCTGGTTAAATGAAATTTCGCAAGTGAAAAGTAGATATACACTATATTTTGGGAAAAATCAATCAATGGGCAAATGCTGAAAATGTTTATAGGCATCTTTGGGTGGTATGGTGAAGAAAAAGAAAAATATGATATGGTGGAAAAGTACACATGAAAAAAAAATGATTGTTATGAATCCATAGTAGGAATGTAGTATAATTTACAGCCTCCCTATAGGAATAAAATATCTCTTCTTTCTTCTTCTTTGATTAATATTTCTTCTAAAGAAGGAATATTGATTTGTAGTTTTTTTTCTTACCTCTTTTATATCAAATATATATAGAGTAAGTACCGTGATTGTCAAAAGATTCCAATTTTGGAAATTTTAATGAATCTATTTGTTTCAAATTTTGATCTAACCGAAAAGCCAATTTTTGGGATTATGCCTGTCTGTCTGTGAATTCGATAACTCATGTTGCTGTTGTTATTTATGGCATGGTCAAGCCACGCTGATACATCAGTAGATTTTAAGCCGGAGACAAACGTCTCTTATTTTACAAGTAGCGCTATCTAGGGCCAAGAGTACGAGTTAGCTACTCACACATCAACTCTTTTTAGAGGGTGGACTTCTTTCATGCATATTCCTTCACTCGTCTCATATCGTAATTTAAATCTGGAACAAAGAACGATCATCTTTGACCTAGTACCCCCAGTGGTATTACTCTCGACATGGAGGATTTTGCGACCACGAACAGATTTAACGAACGCCAGCCGCCACACACTAGACGAATATTTTGGCTGGTGAGTTTCGATCACGCTACCTAAGGAAAACGAGTCCAACGCTCTACCAACCAGGCTATACCGGCATCAAAAATTTATAAACGGTTTGAGCTAGGTGGTTAAAATTTAGTTTGTGATCTATACACCAAACTGATTAGGAAATTTCTGTTAATTTTGTGAGAAATTCACTCAGAAGTTTGTCTATTCGGCTCTTTGAATATGTAGGGAATGAATGAATAAAATGAATTTAAAAAATGAAGAGAAATATGTTGATAGAATTAGGTACACTATTTTAACATTTAAAATGTAAATTTGATTTAAATTTAGAAGCAAATTTAACCGGTGTTTGATGGTTTGTCGGTCTTAGCGTGCATATAAACTATACACGCGAATATATATATATATATATATATATATATATATATATATAATTACAAAATAATAAACACGAATATATGTATCCGCGTGCATATATTTGTGCCGACATGAAGGTCGCAATACGAACCTGCAACGCTAAAGCCAGTAGCCTTGTAACATGTTTAATATTGAGTCAAGTGAGTCTGACGACTTTGCTTAGCTTGCGTGAAGTGGGGAGGGCGGCTTTGCTTGCTTGCTTGCGTCAAGTGAGTTTGATGACTTTGTTTTTGTTTTTTTCTGTGGATAGATGGCACCACGACTGTTGCAGGAAGTTGCGTTGCCAAGGTCACCAATGCATGGATTGAAGGTCGCGATACGAACCTGCGACTCTAGAGCCAGTAGCTGTGTAACATGACTATAACACAAAAATCAACTTCGTTATCGTAATGTTATCTGGCTTAAGAAGCTAGCGTGCGCACGCACACACACACACACACACACACACACACACACACACACACACACAC
>JAOUZG010031473.1:3264350-3283638 GCA_026289955.1 Argiope argentata | reverse complement strand
ACACACACACACACACACACACACACACACACACACACACACACACAATCGCTTGCATATAAACTATAAACGCGAAAATAATAATTAAAAAACATATAACGACGTAAATAAAAGAGATTTGATTGGCAATATTAGCACTTAAAGTTTTAAAGAATCTATCAAAGGATTAACTGTCTATTAATCTGATCTTTCACAAGTATGTCAGTGCGATACCTTAAAAACGCAGTATTTTCAATACATGAAATTTGGTTCGCTCTTGTGATTTTAATTCTGTTCTGTGTTAAATGTTGATTTTAATACCCCTCCTTCTCCTTAAAAAAGCATCTAAAATATTGATTTGACTTATAACTTTACTTTCTAACTTGTTAGTTTAATATTAAATCTTATTGCATTTGTCACTTTCAATAATAAACAAAATTGGATTCTACTTTTAGTACAATATTAGTGTATTTAAAATAATTGCATTTGTTATAACACTTAATGTATGAATTTTTGGCAATAGAGAATTTATGACAATTAGTTACGGGTATTTCTTCATTCACTTCTGTAAAATTTAGAGACATAAAATGGCGATACAAAAGTTTTATGACGCTGTAAAAATTGGTCTTGCAATAACGATACACTATAATAAACGATACACTATAATGACGAACAATTTTTTTTAAAATTAAATTACCCTCTTATCATGCAAATTAACATTAATAATTCAAATATAGAATATATTTGCTTAATAAATTTGTTCAACGTAATTTATTATGTGAATTTCTCGAATAATATTACGATGTATGAATCTTTACAGTATTTTCTAGCATCCTTTTTTAATAGTAAATCTGCTGGCAATATCTCTAAGCTATAGTTTTTCTGTTAATTGTTTAATATGGAATTAAATCCTTCTTGCTCATTACTAATTCTCAAACAATTTTTGATTCTTTTCAATCTCGAGCAACTCAATTTTTTAACAGAAATGATTGATTGATCCAACGAAATTTCAGGAAGAAAAAAATAAATGGATTTATTTCCAACAAATTATTTTTAATAAATATCTTAATAGTTTTAAATATTCTCAGAACAAATCGGTTTATTTTCCAAAAACAAAACAAAAAACAAACAAAAAAATGTGTTATTCAATTTATGAGTCTTTTTAGTGCATGAAGAGCATACGTACGAACTTTTTCTTTTATATTTAAAAATAGTCTCTAGGTTAAAAAAAAAATCGAAATAATAGTTCTTTCAATCTCGATGAGAATCATGTAATGTAGACAGTTATACAAATATGGAGTAAGTGGACTTCTAATTTTGTCTTCGATTGGCAAACATAAAACGCTTACTACACAGTTTTAGTTATCAAATTAGTTACAGTTTTAGTTATTAGTTAGTTATCAAAATAATGGAAACACCTTTGAATAAAAGTGACATTTTTGAATTCGTTTCTTAAATATTGAATTAAAATATAATAGCCACCCCCCCCTTTTATAAATAGCAATGTATATATTTTGGAAGTATATGCTAGCTTTATAAAAATTCTGTAATTCTTGGATTTTTTTTCAAAAGCGTAAAATGGCGAACCTCTCAGATTTTCAGTGTTGGAGCCTTCAGTGACAGAAATATCCTAACTTTCAGTTATTTTTAGAGGTATGTTGTCTAAAGTCTTGATAGCATACATTCAGTGCGGGAAAGCAAAATAGTGTGCTGAAAGAGAAGCTGAGTGCAAGAAACCGGCGGTTATTGAAGCGAATTGTAATGCATAAAAAGTGGACAGCTGCAGAAAAAGTGACTGTAGAGATCTACCATCTGGATTCTACAGTATCAGTAATTACAGTTAAAAGGTACCTTCATAAACAAAATATTAATGGTAAAGCTGCAATTCTCAACTCACTTTTCACAGATGTTAATGATGTTAATGGTAAACGTCATTTACAGTAATGTCCCTCTTATAAAACCTGCTCGATTGATAAGTGGAAGAAAGTAATATGGTCTAATAAATCGTATTTCGCACTTTTCTTTACAGCAGGATGGTGCATGTTTGGAGGACACATGCACAAGTGACTGTCTATCCTTTCAACTGTCGAACATGTCATGATATGGGTCATGATAAGGGCTACCACGTCGTGGTTTTCTGTTGGACCAATCGTAATCCTGAAAGGAAGGATCACTGGGGAGAAGTATAGAGAAATTTTAGCTGACTAAGTCCCTCCTATGTTACAAACTTTGTTTCCTGCAAGTGATGGAATTTCCCAGGATGATAATGCAGTATAACTTATCAAATCATGGTTTAATGAACACGAGGATGAAGTTAAGAATTTGCCTTGACCCCGCACAGTCTTCTGATCTCAATATAATTGAACCATTATGTTCTACTTAAAGCGTTCATTACAGAAGCGATATCCTCCACCGGTAACTCTCCCAGAATTTTCAAAATATGTGCAGGAAGAATGGTGTTATATTAATTTAAACTCTATTCAACACTTATATAAATAGATTCCTAGGCAAATCCAAGCTGTATTACTTGTCAAAGGCGGTCTTAACACCAAATGAATAAAGGATTCTTTATAAGTCTAAGGTATTTCTATTATTTTAATAGCTTATATATTTAGATTAAAAGGTCGGGATGGCCTGGTTGATAGAGCGTTGGACTCGTACTCATTAGGTTACGGGTTCAAAACTCACAGGCCAAAAGATTCCCCGAATGTGTGGTGGCTGGCTCTCGTAAAATCTATCGTGGTCGCAAAGTCCTTCATATCTAAAGTAATATCACCGGGAGGTACTTGTCAAAGAAGAGCGTTCTCTGTTCCAGATCTAAATTATGATCTGAGACGCATGAATGAAGTCCACCCCCTAAAAAGGGTTTTGACGTGTGTGTAGCTAAGTCGTACTCTTTGCCCTAGATGGCACTACTTATAAAATAAGAGACGCTCCTGTCGGCTTAAATCTGCTGCTGCATCAACAGTGGGCTTGTCCATGGCAAGTGCCATAAGCAACAACATTTGGATTAAAAAAATAAGTACATTCCTTTATCAAATTCAATAAGTGATATGAGATATTGCATATTCAGATATTTTAACCTCCGGCCTCTTGTCACGTGACTTTAAATCTCGGTTGAATTGATCTCTCTTATTGGCAATCTCTATATCTACAACTAAAAAAATATGTGTGTGTCTGTGTGTTTTGAGGTTTTATAAGCCAAATCGTTTTAATTTAAGTTCTAAACTTGACACATACTAAACATTTTTGAGGTTGAAAATATATAAATATTAATTATTTAAAAAGCAAGCAAAACTTTCGTATTTCCTCGAAGCAACTTTTAAAAATATTATGATGCAAAAATATTTTTAACATCATCTTAAAATTCAAAAGAAAAAAAATTGTTTGATGATTTATTACTTTTGCCATATAATTTGTAATAAATTTTTAAAAATATATTTTAAGCTTGTTTTTTAACTATAGATTTCATTATTGAAGTATTTCGAGCAAATCGTTTTCATTTTTGATTTTAATACTTCTGGCATTTTTTTTCTAATATCAATAATTTAGAAAAGATGATTTACTTTTCGACATTGTGTAATGCCGGTTTAATCTCGGGCAGTTATAAGACAGCAGATAGACAGCGCATGCTTAGAAAGGCTGAAAAATGCTGTTCGGTCGATGGCAAGTAATTGCCCCGACGGAACTACTACAAACGAGTTTATTATATATTTCTTTACAGTTCATGCCACAGAGAAAGATATCCAGAGGTCTCACTTCGAAGTTTGGTAAACGATTGCAGCGCCACCGCTGTTGGCGTTGGGATACAGGAACTAAACGAAAGCCGCGAATTTTCCAAACGAAACCGAAACTCAGCGCCATTTTGAGTGTCTTGCCTGTTGACGTTGGAATTTGAACGATTATTTTTTAGCATTTGAAATTATTAATTAGCTTAGATTTATCTTGTTTTGTGAATTTTCTCTTTTTTACATGTTTAAATTCTCCTTTTTTTTCCTTCCTTGTGTACTGTGTCTTTTATATTTTTAGAATGGATGCTAACGCCGAACCTTGTGTGACTCCGGATATATCATTGGGAAAATTCTCCTTGGGCCAAATGAAATGTTGTCTTTGTTGTAGAAGTCGGAATGAAGCACCTGGATTAATATTATTCAAGTTTCCTTCGGATGAGAGCAGGTATGCTTAATTGTGTTGAAATTAAATATGAAAATAAATAGTAATAAATTTAAATTAACTGATTTATAGAACATGCGGAATTTCCATTTCTATTATTGAACAACTGTCCTATTTTGTAAATTTAATCATATAAAATAATACTTTTAGTTATCTTTTATTTTTAATTTTTTTATTAATATATTTTAATGGACTTAATGCTTTATATATAATGGAGTGGTAGGATGTTTCCTATATTTTATTGCAATTTTGCTTGTGTAATAAAGCTCTGAATCTGAATGTTTACTATTTTTCTCTGTGCATATATCAATATTGTAATAGATAATAATATTTTCTAGATATAGTAAATGGTTTTCAGCTTTGAAGTGGAATGTTACACCAGAGAATTTGCAGTATGTCTTGAGGAATGCTAGATTATGTGACAGTCATTTTTCTGAATCTTGTTTCACCAGTTCTTTAAAGCGTAGATTATCAAAATTTGCTTGTCCTCATATTGAAGAAGATTTGCCTTCTGCTTTTGACAATATTTTTTCTTCACATTCAAATGAGGCTCACAGTCCATCTCCTGCAGTTACTGACCCTACTCAATCATGTACTACAAATCCAGTATCTCCAACAGCAGCATCATTTATCACAAGTGAGCACCTGCAAGTCACCCCAAAAACAAGGAAAATTAAAAGTTTACTATCAAATGTTTCGAAACTAAAAAAAAGACTGTATGGAGTGCACTCCTCTTCTAATTTATTGGCTCAGTTGAAAGCAAAATTATCTAACAAACCACATTTGTATGAGTTCATAACATCTCAAATCGAATGCAGCGTAGAGCTGGCAAAGGGAGGCGTTGGTCAGCAAGAGAGAAAGCATTTGCTCTTCAAATTTATCTGCATAGTCCAAGTACCTACAAAATTCTTCGGAAATATTTTGTCTTCCCAAGCAAAGCTACTTTGTACAGGTAAATAGTTTTTTTTTAAATCAGTAATCTATATGTTAATTATTTGTGTGTGTGTGTGTGAATTCAGCAATTCCAGCTCTGTAATGAACATTATTTAAAATTGTAAAAAATTACTACTGACACGAATTGTAAAATTCTATTGATTTTTTAGTTAAATTTAATGCAATTATTACTCATTTAATGCTAGTTATTATTCAGTTTTTAGAAGATTATTATATTTGAAACTTATATGTATTTGAATTTAACTGAATAAATCTTATTGAGTGTTTCATGCTTTAAAGTGTTAAAACATTTCTTTGATTAAAATTTCACTGTCCATAGTTAATATAAAGTTATTCATGTTGCAGTATCATAGTTAAGATGAGTCATAATGCTTTTTTTTACTAACATAATGTAAACTATTTCAGATATACTTATAATGTTGCCAGAACTTCAGGTTTTTGTCCTAATTTGATAAATTGTTTAAAAAAGCAATCGAGTCATCTGAATGAAGAAGATAGGTTGTGCCTTCTTTTAATAGATGAAATGGCAATTAAACAAGGATTGACATATACAGCAGATTTAGATTCAGTAGATGGTTTTATTAGTGAAAGGAATGATTTTCAAGAAAAGCCACCCTATGCTACTCAAGCTCTCGTTTTTATGGCACGGGGCATTGTGAAAAACTGGAAGCAGGTATAATAAAAAAATTTCATTTCTATTTAGTATATTTTGTTTGAAAATGCACATAAGTATCTTACTATTTAAATAATACAAGCTTAAAAGAATAACATTAAACCAAACTGTACAAATCATAAATGTTACTGTTAATAAATAATAAACTTCTTTCAAAAATAAATTTATTTACATTATAGGTATTAGGTTATTTTTTCACTTCCCCTTCTGTGGATTTTCCTTTGGAGAAAATAGTGCGAAAAGCAATTGAAACATTGCAGACATGTGAATTGGAAGTAGTGTGTATAATAAGTGATCAAGGTTGGGAATTACTAGCTTATTCTTTTTGTTTCTATAATTTATTTATGATCTAACTACTATTTTAACTTCTTTTTACAAATGTCTATTGCTATATATGAAGAATATTTTTTTAGTACTTCTTATATAGCTTCCTTTTTTGAGTTATTTCTCTGCTGTGTTAGAATTGTATTTTTACTTACAAATTCCAGGTCCAAACAATAAAAAGTTATTCAAGGATTTGAAAATTACTAAAGATGAACCCTTCTTTTGGCACAATAGTAGAAAAGTTTTTGCTATGTATGATCCTCCTCACCTCTTGAAATCAGTGCGAAACAACCTAAAGAACCATGGGATATACTTTATAGATACTGTAGCTGGAATTGAGCCTCGAACATGCTATGCATCATGGAAACATATAGAAAAATTATATGAGTTGGATTCAAAAAGTGTAAGTAAAATAGTAATTTTAATATTTCTTTGTAAAGTGATAAAAAATTAGATTGGGGACATCTACTCTTATAGTAATTGTGCTATTATCTCTTTTTTTAGAAATTTTCTGCCTGTAGGAAGCTTACAAAAAAACATATTGAAGTATGTGGACTCAGGAAAATGAATGTAAAACTGGCAGCTCAGGTATAGATTATCATAATATAATATTTTTCTCATATTATTAATTCTAGCATTTCTGTTCTAAAAATGTACAACATTTACATAAGCATTTATGGATGAACTGGCCATACTTTTATTATATTCTGTAAAATTTACAAAATGTCTGATAAATGTTTTTTTCTTTATATTCAGTTTTATTTTTAAACAAAAAAGATTAACTGATATGCTTAATAGATAGTAAATTCAAAGTCACCTTTTAGATTAATTTCTGTTTCTTTGATTCACATTCACTAGGAAGTTCAATTTTTATTCAATTGCTAGATTATTCCTAATAGTGTGTAATTTATCAATATTTTTAATTAATAAGATACAAGTTGCCTGAATGTTTTTCTATAATGTTTGTTTTATTTCTGTAGGTACTAAGTCACTCTGTAGCAGCTGCTTTAAATTTACATGTGGCAGCTAATAATGTAGAGAGTAAAGGGATTGAAACAGCAGAATTCATTTGGAAGATTGATAAGTTATTCGACTCGGTTAATTCAAGAACATTATATCATGAAAAAAAAGAATTATGCTCATTAACTAAGAACAGTTTTCATATTAAATTCTGGGAAGAAATGATAAAATGGATAGCAACATGGCATTTCAGATCAAGAAAAAGCAATAGGAAGATTGTTGTACCTTGTAAAAACGGTTGGATTTTAACTCTAAATGCTTTCATTGGAATTTCTGAATATTTACTCACTAAAGTCAAATTTCTCCTTACAAATCGATTTAATCAAGATCCGTTAGAAAATACATTTTCTTCTGTGAGACGACGTGGAGGCTTCCGAGAAAATCCAGATGCTTATGAATTCAGACATACCATTCACAAAGTAATAATTACTAATTTTTTAAAGCAGTCAACAAACAAAAACTGTGAGGATGATGATGCTTCTACTTTGATCGATTTTACTTCTTTAAACAAAAAGGAATTGTATGAGTTGATAAATGAAAATTCTGAGGACTTGGATGAAGGAAAGAAACAAGATGACATGGATAACTTGAACATAGATACTTTAAACATAATTGAAGAAAATGTTTTATCATATATATCAGGTTTTTTAGCAAAAAAATTTTTGTCTTCTCATGGATGTATGGAATGCAAAAAATTACTTGTAAATGATGATAAAAATTTAGATAATCACACAATTTTTTTGTATTTTAAAGAATATGACATGTGTAAATCAGGATTAAAATGGCCAACTGAATATTTATTACAATATTTTTCTAAATTGCATGAATGTTTTTATGGAAATTTTAGCCTTTTTTACCAAAGAGATGGCATAAGTCAGAAATTCAAAACTGTTTTAAACCAAGTTAATTTAGAATTTTTTGATAATCACATAGAACACAAATATGAAGCACATAGTTTTTTTATTTCTTCTTTTATACGGATGATGATTAAACATAATATCAAAAAAATGAATGATGAAATGACAATCTACTATTCTCGAAAAAAATTAAAAAAGGTTTTACATGTATAGTAAACATTAAAAAAGATTTTTTTTGAAAATTAATTAGCAATAATTATGCCAGTAATAATTTTCAGTCTGCCACTATTTTTAATTAACTAGATGAATGATGTTAAAAATGTTACTCAAACTGATTGATATCTTTTATCTTTTGATTTTATCATAGTTATTGTATTGGAACCTTTTTGTCATATGTTTTAAATTTATAAAACTTATCAATCTTTATTTTTAATTGAAATTTGTGATTGTGTTAAGTTATTTTGTTCTTTAATAAAGTAAGAAGACATTATTTAAATTGTTTGTTATTTATTTCATGATCATTCTGTAATGCTAAATATATGTATTTAATTTTGTTAGAATTTGTAAAAAAAAGTTATGAATTTAACTTTTACTCTTAAAATAACGTTGGTTAAATGAAATAAGAGTAGCCAAAGCTTATAAATGAGAGTAATTCAAGTTTTAAAGCCAGAATAAAATTGATTTGAAGTGGTCTAAGTTGGAATAAAATATTTAAAAACTCATAAATGGCATTTTAAAATCTACTGGTATATATTATAATTAAAAGAAAGAGAAAATTTACAATCAATAATATAAAATTTAATGTAATATGAAATTCATCAAAGTGTAAAATTTCAAATTTGTTCCTTAAGTAGTCAAAAGTAAGAATTTACCTTACAAATGAACAAAAAAAAAAATCATTTCCAATGGAAGAGAATTTTTTAAATAATTTTATGGAGTTTCATTGAAAAGAAAAAATGTAATCTAATTAATCTTAAGTATGGAGATAATACATATGAATTTCACTACTATACAACAAACAGGGATGTTTTTTTTTATATAATGGGAAGAATAAATAAAAAAATGATTTCAGATAACAATTTGTTTGGGAATATTATTCCAGTACTGCAATTTGACCGAGAAAAGTCAATATAATGAAAGTAGCTGCGTTGTTGACATCCTTATCATGACGTCACGAAGTAAGATGACGTCATTTCACCGCGAACCAAAGCCAACAGCGGTGGCGCTACTGTCTATGTGAATGCCCATGTTAAAAAAGTTGCCATTAGTGCCTATGAGAGTGAGACCTCTGGATCATATTCTTCTCTGTGGTTCATGCATTTGTAGAATTTGGCGGATTTTCTTTTTGGCTTGAAAAAATTTATCATTTATTGTAGATTAGTTCCTATATTTTTGGCTCTTTGTTGTTTCTAATGCGAAATTGTGCTTTTAAAAATTTTTATTTGCCATTTCATTTCTAAACTTTTTCATAATTTAGGATGCTAATCGGTTTTAAAAAATATTATGAAGGTTTTTTTTGGCGTGTAAATGTCCTTCACTTTAATACGACAAGCTGTGAAAAAGGAAAATTCAGGGACGCCAAAATAAAAATTTATAGCCAAACATGGAATGCCTGAATTTAACTTTTGAAAGTGTGATATAAATCATTCTCTTTTTGCGCATGCGTTACCTGCTTGCCTTCTTATAATTGGCCGTGTGTCATAAGTTTCAGTATAACGCATTCTTTTAAATGCATTTTTTGAAATTTTGTTGTACTTAAATTTGAGTTAAACTTCTGAATCAAGCAACTGCATAAAATTTTTAAGTACATCCATTTTTTAAGACTACTGCTCTTTCCTGTGATATAATCGGATGTATAATAATAAAGACAGATAATACGGAAATACACAGCACAATGAACAGAAAGGCATCTAAAATAGTATAAATTACAGGTTTGTAAAATATAAAGTTAAAAAAAATTGTTTAGGGAGCTATTAAGGCATAGTAACAGAAATTTTTAGTAGTTATTCATCTAGGCAAACCTATTGGTCGATAGCTTTCTAATACGAAATAATGTAGCATTTTTAAAAAAATAAAATATTAAGGTGTGAATTTCTGTGTATAATACTTTCAACAAATAACGAGACAAGTAGTACACGAATACGTTTTATTTATGATCATTGTTTTTCAACATACACAAGACATAAAAATACAAAGGATACTAAGTGAAACAAGACAGATAATGCACACAATATAGAAATGGAGCTATACGAATATTATTTTCGAAGCAGGTAGACACAACTTTCTACTTTCACAGTGATGATAGTGGGTTATTATTTTATAGAACTGAAATTTAAAAAAAAACATAAAAGAAACATTTGGAATATATATATTTAAATCTCATTTCTGTATTTTGTTCAAGCTCATTAGCATTATCAGTATTTCATAGCTAAGCAAAAATATTTGTACTCGAACTTACAAAAGTCTATCCTAAAATAACTAGCACTTTATCATTTCTTTCACTTCTATTACTATATATATTCGAAGGAAATATTTGTGAAGGAAAGAACTGGAAAAATGGCTGTCCTTTTTCTTAAACCTCACAACTTACTTTTTATCTCAGTTCTGAACCTTTTGACTTTATAAGAAATTCAAAAGAATGGGTTTTTATCCCAAACAATTCTAATTATGCAGCTCCATTTTTAAGATCTTAATTTTTGCATCTCTTTGTAATCATTTAATTCTTTTCGTAACTGTATCCTTTTCTAACTTCTGAAATTAGGAAAATGTTATAAAATGATGGCTAGTGCATTTTTTTAGAATAAGTTGAATAAAAATTCTTTAGCTTAAAACAATTTAATTTCAGCAATTCTGATTTTTAAAAAGAAAATATTTTTTTGAAAATTGAATTATTAGACGTACTAGCAGAAAAGGAAAAAATAAATAATGCTGCTTTATATTATTTGAGGATAGTGAAATTTCTGGATTATTAAAAGGTTAACCGATCAGAAATAATATAAAGAATAAATGAATAGAGCAATAATTTATTCCATGATACATTTTTGCTTTTTAAAATCTCTGAGTAAACAAAGTGAAGAAATGCACGCAATTTAAATAAAATGAATGTGTTCTTTAAGAATTTAACATTGTATACATTGTTGTTAATTATATTGTTTATTTAAATGATATGCTAGTTAAAAACTATTTTAATTGTTTAGTAAAAGCTACTTTTAGTCAAAGCAGATGGTAATATTTTAATTCAGTTGAAGACGAATTAAAAAAGAAAGAAAAGGAATTTAATTTTAATATGCAGACGATAATTATTAGAAAAATTATATGAATTCAATGCATAATGAAATCTATTTGTTTTTTCTTCTATAAAAATTTGCTTCAAATTAAAAAAAAGTTTGTAAATTTTTTTTTTTTTTTGAAACAGTGTTTGAATTTTTTTTTTCAAATATCTACTCAGTCTTTATGTATACAGGTTAGAATTTCGGTTAATGGAGATAAGATTCAAATATTTGACTTTCTCTTTAGAGGAGCAGATGAACTTTAATAAAAAAATATTCTTTTTCGATTGTTATGGTTTGAGAATTCTATGTTTATTCTGCAGCTTTAGATGCGTTGACCAACTTTCTAAAACGATTGTTCCAAATTTCTTTTCCGATTCTTCTAAATTCTTTTCCGATTGTTATAGATTGAGAATGCTGTATTTTTTTCTGGAACTTTAGAAATGTTGTCAACTTTTCTTAAAGAATTCTTTTTCTAGAAAGACTTCTCTATTTTTTTTGCTATTTTTTATTGTTACATTTTGAAACAGAATAAATTATTATTGAATTCATAATTAGTTATTTGAAAAAAAAGTTATAGAATGAAATGTTAATGAAAATAATTGAAAATATAGTTCAGTTGTTCCAGGTATTTCTTAGTGAAAAAAATAGAACTTTCGTCCATTAACTATTAAATAAGAATTAATGAAGGGCCTTATTGTGTATTTGGTTATATCCATAGATATAAAGATAGTTTTTGGTTAAGCTTTAATACAAAAACTTCAGCATATCAATTATATAATAACAGAATATTGTCGTATCTTTTGGTTTTCAACTGAATCATAATGAATAAATGATTTCTAAGGTGCAACTGTAGGACTGCAAAGCAACAAATCTACTTTTCGTGCTTTGGAATAAAATACGCTTCTACAAATACTACGATGATTCATCATTTTTCTAGTATATCAGCTAACAGAATAACCTAATTAATGCATTTATGGGCTAAACACTTACGCATCTAGCTAGCGTACAAAAATTTCCAAGAAATAATATTTAAAAAAAATCAGTTAATATTTTTCACGTTCGCGCTATTGCGAAGCGCGTAAGCGTGCTCAAATCTATTTAAATATCTATTTTTCTAAATTCTTCAAATATTTTTTTTCATTTTCTTGCATGTTATTATTTTTTTAAATATTTGAAAATAAAGAGAATTTAAAGTTCTTTTGGGTGTTCTCAATCTGATGAATTAATGTCTATTCCAAATTAAAACCAAATATATAAAATTAATTATCGATCACGAACACAAATGAAAAAGACATAAAAGAAACAATTCAAAGCTATTTTAAATTATCAATATTTACGCTAAAATCTTTTGATTAACTATTAATATTTCGCTATTCATATCCAAATTTATAATTATTCTAATTTCTCAAGAGGAACTTTAGTAATTTTATATTATTTCAAAAAATATAGGATGAGAAAAGCCTTTTTTAGATGTCAGAAAAGGCTTGTTGGCTTTTATATTCAATGTAATTAGCATTTGGTTTTATGATTATTAAAAAAATGATCAAAAATGCATTACTTCCGTTTGGTGATTAAAAACATAAACATATTTCACCTCAAATCTCAAAAATAAAAGTTAAAAAATAAAAACTAAACCCTCCATTAAATAAAAATATAACGGGAATCAGTGAACACATGTAAAAATAGCATCCCTAAGAAACAAGACAATCGGTAATATTTCGGTGAAGTAAAAAGTAAAACGACTTCATTGAATTCAAAACGACTTTTCAGTGTGCAGTCACAAGTTGGGGAGTACACAAAGACGAGCATACAGATGGCAACTATGGAAAACTTGATATAGATTTTTAAAACAATAATTGGTAATAAGTAATTGAGATATCATTAATACACGGTCAAGGGTCCGAAGAGATGAGCTCCGGGCACTTCCGTTTCCGGGGAACCGATGAATTCGGCGTAAAGCTCCTGGTAACGAGCTTGTGTTATGCCACCATTTTTCTTGTCATTCTCCTACGGAAAAAAAAAAAGATATTAAAAAAAGATTAAAATGAAATCTGCTATGCATATTTCATTGTATCATGTCAGAACATCATTTCTTGAGTGGCCAAGCACCACGTGCTCGTGCGAGTTAAGTTATATTTTTATTCATTTCAATGGTTTCATTTGAATGAGTCGCTTTAGTATGGCAAACGATCCAATAAACTTTGTCTCGCATTTATTGTTTTTAAAAAAATATCGCCTTTCCTATTAATTTCATTTCATATAATCAAATGCCCGAAATGACATTTTTCTAGGTTTTATTTGCTGTAGTCATGAACTCATTTTTTTAAAAATCGGAGCTTTTGTAAATGCAATGGCAATGCGTTATTAAAAGTTAATTTTTTGAGATGCTTGTGCAGATAATAAAATTTCAATTTTTCGACTACAGATTTTTGTTGACGAAAAAAACCTCATCCCCCAAACAACATCATGTTCTGACCTGATGACAGATTTAGTTGAAAATAGTTTAATTTAATTTTCATACAAGTAGCTTCAATATAAATATTCAGTTTTATGCTTTGCTCCTACACGTAACAGAATTCCATAGAACACAATATGGGGCAACGGTGGTAAGGTCTCGGCTTCGAAACCGGAGGGTTTCAGGTTTGAGACCCTATTTAACCGAAGAACTGTCGTGTAAACGGGTCTTGTGTACATTAAACATCTGGGCCAAATATCCTTCCTCTGGTGTAATGAGGGGGTTGACAGTTCAGATTCCATCCTCGTCATCTGATCGTGGTTCAAAATTACGAGGTCCATCCCCAAATAGCTCTAGCGTTGCTTCAAAACTGGAGGTTAATTTAACTAAACTAAACCATACCAAAGAGTACATTTATTTTGTTTTAGAATACATCAAAATATTTATTGTAATTTTCACCAATAATTATTTTGTTGTTGTTACTTTCAGCACTTGTAAAGGACAAGCTCCGCTGATACATCAGTAGAAATTTAAGCCGGAGATATGCGTCTTTTGTCTTACAAGTAGCGCCATCTAGGGCCAAGAGTGCGACTTAGCTACACACATGTCACAACCCTTTTTAGGGGCGGACTTCATTTATGCATATTTATTCATTTATCTCGGATCGTAATTTGGATCTGGAACATAGAACGATCACCTCTGACTTAGCACCCCCAGTGGTATTATTCTCGACATGGAGGCGTTGCGACCAAGAACGGATTTAACGAGTGCCAGCTGCCACACACTCGTGGAATCTTTTGGCCGGTGAGCTTCGAACTCGTAACCTAAGGAGTACGAGTCCAACAATCTTATAACAAAGTTATCCCGTCCCAAATAAATATTTTAAATAGATCAATGAAAACTTCAAATAGTGCATAAATATGGAATAAAAGTAATTAATAGGAATTTAGAAATTGTGGAGTATAATGTAATTTTTCACTATCAATAATACTTTCTTTATCTTGTAAAAACTTGATGTTGTATTAAGTATGAGGTATGTAATTTCTGAAGAAAATGGTGAAAGATAAATAAAGAGCACGATTCTTAAAAAGTTATCGGTAACGGAAATTGGTATTAATGCAGTCAGAAAGATAAAGCATTTGAAAATACTCCAAATTCAAAACGTTTCAGCTTAGAATCTGAAAAGCAACTACTTTTAACTCTAGTCACTTAATGGAAAATGCCTCTTTAAAAGGATTACAGTATGAAACGAACTATTTTTACTTTCCCGTATACGCAGTATAGATATCTGTCTATCTCTGACAAAAACAGCTCAAAAGGGCTTTGAGCTAGACGGAAAAAATTTGGTACGTGGTTTTTAAACCAAATTTTCAGATTCCTGTTAAATTTTGAGAAAACTCCATGCAGAGGAAGTCTGACTGTCCAATTGTTAGAATATAAATTAACACCTAAGATGCAAAACAAAGAAAGCTTGATGAATACGACTCAGTATATGGATTTAACATTTATAGGGTAGACACCTGTTAGAGTTCGAACCAGAAACAAATACGGGTATATTGTCTGTCCGCGTGTATTTTCAGAAACATGATAATGCAATGATTTAAATATACCAAATTTAGTATAGGATTTTGTCACTAAAAGTTCGGTGTTATGCCAAATTTGAGACTCAATCGGTTGAGAAAAACGTGTGAAAAAAACAAAATTGAATTTCGGATATTATTAGCACAAGAGAGGGATTGATCGCCAAATAACGTGTCAAAGATGGCTTGATAAATTCAGTAAAAATGCCAAATTCCCTATAAAAGTTAATATTCCGTATTTATTGCATGTCATTACCAAGTAAAGCGTTCTCTGTCATGATAAGTGTGTTTGGAAATATGCGAGAAAATTTTGGGGTGACCACTATTGTAGTTTTTAATCTAAATCATAAACTCAGCTAGAGTGAACGTCAAAATATTCATCGCGTTCTATTTAATAAAGATTCTAATCCACTTCCCATAATAGCTAGAAACTTGGAAAAGGTTCAGATTGCCAACACAGTCGAGATTTTCATTGTCAGATTCTTGTACATGAACGTTTTGTATTGGGTAGTATACCGAAGAAAAACAGCCCGCGTCTTCCTCGTGTTCCGGGCGTACCGGGTTCGAGTCCCGGATCAAGCATGGTTGTTCTTCTGTGTACTATCTGAGGGGGTGTGTGAATGTGCCCTCCCCTATAAAAAGGGGCTGTGCAAGCGAATGTGATGAATGTGTAGCTTGCTCTCTGATGAGCATGTAGTCGTATTTTTGACTGTAGTTGGAACTATTTCAGAAACAAGAGACGTTCATTCGGCTTTCTATCGCTGACGGCCATGCTTTTCATGGCAAATGCAATTGTAACAACAACTACCGAAGAAAAACGAGTATGTATCTTGCATTGTATGCATTTTTAAAAAACGAGTATGCCATAGTGCCAATTGATTTTAACCAAATTTTGACATAGAAATACGATTTTAATATAAATGACAAATTAGATTTAGTATCAATATTGCCTAGCTGATTTCCTAACATTTTTTACCTATTCCATTATTTTAAGAATTTAAATAGACAATACCTTGATAGTTGTGCTCAAACTTTGATATGGATTTACGGGCTTTAGATATTAAAACAGCGTGCTTAGTTTCATATTTTAAGCTCTTCAGTTTCATATCTATCGCGCACAAGGGGAGAGATTTTTTAAAATTTTTTCCCAGAAATCTCCAAATTTGATGTAAAAGCCAATTACCAAATTTCATTTGTCTAGTTTAAACCATTTCTGAGCGTTACAGGTCTGCGGGATTTGTATATTGAAATTGTGTTCCCAATTTAATCTATCAAACTTTGAGTTTTAGATCATCATGCTCATTTGTACTCGGTAATGGATATCTTTCGAAATTTCATAGAAATCTACAACGCAATTTAAAGATTACATACCAAATTCAATTAACCCTTTAACCGTTTTAATTTCTTTACTATCTAATAAGATGACACCTTCTATTTTGGGAATATTTTCTTATTTTGATTCAAATTGCAATCCATGGAATACTTGGCTTATCTACGTATTCGAAGTCATTTTACTATTGAATTATAACAGATATGAATGATTTATTTTTTGTTTACAACTATCAGAATTCGATAAATCGATGCACTTACGGCATACGGGCAAACCTGTTAAGGGGTTAATCTAACTCAAAATTTATCTTAGCTTTTATGTTCATGGTAGACAGAGAAATATATTTACAAAAAGCTATTTTTGATACTAAGTGGACTCGGGTCCACTCTAAATGGCGATTCTTTAAAATCTAGACGCAGAATTCTTTGACGATTACATCATTTTCTCTTTGTATACTTTCTTCTTAGACAAAAGCAAAAAAAAGTTGCGTATTAAAGCGACATGATGGACAGTAATATGATCAAATGCATATCAATAAAATTTGCAAGATTTATTTGGAACAGATATAATATAAACCAGAAAACTGGATAAAAAATGGCGCATTCTATAAAAATAAAACGCATCATGCAAGTAACTGAATAAATATAAAAAGGATGAGAATCAACAATTTCCAAAATAAATTGAATAGAAAATAGAATATAAATAATTCAAGGAAATGCATGCATTAAGCTGCATATAGAATTCTAACCGGCAGTTATGGGCCAAGAGAAGGATTTACCAAATATATTTATTCGAATATACATAGTCAGCAGAGCATGAAAGGCGAGGTATTCGACATAACCAAAAGAAACTCGATGTGATCGATTTTATTCCTTCTTTTTATTGTATTAAGAATACGAAAAATGCTGTTTCAGGAAAACTGGAATAGAATTTTGGAATGCAAAATTATTCCCTACAGATTTCATTCAAAAATGGTATGAATAGTCAGCAAATTTCCAGTGTTGATGTAAATCGCAATTTTCCGAAGTAGCCGAATACGAATTTCTTACATATTCGTTTTGATCTAAAAATATTATTTAAAAATCAGCTTATTTCAAATTAATTTTTTGCATTTTTGTTTTAAAACGTTTTATTTTAGTAAAATTTTATAATTCGTTCTAATTATAATACAGCACATAGATAATAACTAGCGATATTTAAAAATAACGAAAAGCTAAATAATTAGCTAAATAAATGATAAGTACATTACGTTTGTCGTGCTATGACGTGGCACGTGTTGTACTTTTTTTAAAAAAATAATACATCTACTTCCAACTTTTGAATCGGGAAAGATAAAATTTGTTAAAATTAAAATGTAAAAAAGATTGTGTTAAAAAAAAGCAGATGACTGAAAAAGTAATAAATAAATAATAAAACAGGAAAAATAAGAATACTTTGTATTGAAAATAAAATTCACTTGCTTGAATTGCTCTTCACTGTTTTATTAAATTCAAAAACTAATTTCTATTCGCTTTACCAACGGTGTTGCTAGGTTACAAACGATAAGCCTTCTAATTGAATTTATCTTTTACACTTGGCAACTCTTATAAAAATGAAAGATTTTAGAATTAAAAAAAATCGTTTGTATTTCTTTTTTTCTGGTTTGTTCTTTTTGCTATATTTTAATATAAAAAGTATTAAAACCGATAGATATATAATTAGTGTACTTGGCTTGAAACTTGTCAATGGAGTGTTAGGACACATAAATAAGTGAGTATTTAAAATTATTTTAATAGCTATAAGCAAAGGGTTTAGTTTAATTTATGTTTTCTAAGAATTCTAAAATTAGTGTATTGTACAATATAGGAAATAGTAAGAGTATGTTTATTTATAATAAGGTAAAATTTATGTTTATATTTTCATTAAAGGTTTAAATAAATACTTTTGTAAAGAAGCAAATGGGAGATAAAAATATTTTTGTTTAATTAAATTTTTTTGTGTTTTTTGAAAGAATCCAATGAATAACAAATGTATTTGAAAATTTTAAAACTTCTATTTATTACTCAATGGAAAGCAAAATTTATGCATAAAGACTAAATGATAAGAAATACACCTATCTACATCGCGACAAAAGAAACTGAAGAGACCAAAATTTTTCCCTTTAATGATTTTACTATGAGATCTTGATAGAGATATCTAAGACTCGGTTCGATTTAGGAAAGATCTTTTAGAGAATATTATAAACATTAAGGATTTTTATCTCCACACTCGGAGCTTCAAAAAATACTGAGACCAGCAGTTTTATAAAATTAATTAAATAAAAAGTGACAACAGGAATTTTAGAAGGAAATTAATAGTAACTCTATTATTGAAGTTAATTGGATTTATTGCATTTTAGTAGAACATCCATCCTCTAGCGATACAAAAATGAAAGAGAGACCAAAATATTTTCCACAGTGATTTTATACTATGAGATTCTGATACCTGCCGATTTTGGGTAAGGAAGAACTCGTGTAGAATTAATTAAATGAAAAGCTGTTAGTGGATCAGAAAATAGAGCAATTTAGAATGAAGTTAATAGTTAACAGTCACAAAAACACCTTTTTATATATCTTTGCCAAAATTTGTAGAAATAAATTTTTATAGTTGCGATGCATTGTTCATGAACAAATTTAGATTTTTAATTGATAAA
>JAOUZG010031473.1:3211299-3264340 GCA_026289955.1 Argiope argentata | reverse complement strand
TTGTAGAAATATATTTTTATAGTTGCGATGCATTGTTCATGAACAAATTTATATTTTTAATTGATAAATAAATTTTATCCTTGCTATATTCAGATCGATTTTAACACTTATTATTGTAAAATATTCTAAAGACTAAGACATTTCATTAATTTTATCCACTATTTCTCACTCACTTTTCCAATCATTTCCTTCTTGCTCGCGCATTTATCTACTTTTACTACATGAATGCTTAAATATCAAATGAAAATAAGAGTTGACGCAAAGCGTGTCTTCAACAAAATCAGAAAGATAAACTTAATCTAGACTGTTATTACTTTAAAAAAAAGCGATTAAAAATCCTTTAAGCCTAATAACCGCAACTCTTTGTAAACGACTAACTCTTATCTCAAAACCAGGAGACAAGTTGTTTGTTTAGACATTCTCGATAAAGAAGTATCCATAGTTTAACTTTCAGTGACACAACAAAAGGAAGGCATCCGAAAGAGTGAAAGAAAAAAAAAAAAAAACACGGCGATTCGTAATTGCTTTCTTTATGCAGTGTGTAATGGCCGTGGACCTTTTTTTAGAAACGGTAGTTTTTCTGCCGCTCGCTAATCATAGGTATTGTGTGATCTAATAATACCTGCGATAACATACATTCTTCCCTGCTCCTAGATGCCTTTAGTAGAAGGAATGCCTTGGTTAATGACGGAATGCGCCCAAAAAGTGTAACTTTAGCTGCAATCTTGTGAAATTGCGAGCTTGCTACGGAGATGTAACATTAATGAAATACAACATAATAAGATGATGTTGATTTTATAGATAAAGTTAGTTATTTGTGTAAATAAAAGTGTGTATTATAAGCTTGTTATTGGAAAAAATTATCTTTTTATAATGTGAGAACATGATGTTGTTTTGGATTGAGATTTTTGAAGTCTCAAAACACGTAGGCAACAAAATGGAAATTTATCGGTTTTGAAGCATCCATTTTTCGCTTTTAGAGTTATTAGAAATTAATTCAGAAAGTTGTCACATTTGATGATTTATAGCCAACTAAAATTGCAACATGGTTACAAAATTATTTATTTTCTGAATTCTTACAAAATGTCTTAATTAATTTTGGTCATTGACCAATATAAATCGGTTTGAAACAATTGTGAGATTATCAGATTACGCATGCTTCTATATTTAGAAAAACGATGTGTTTTTTTCTTCTCAAAATCGTTCTAGATAAAAAAACTTTGTATTTCAAATGGATTTAAACTGGTTAATGATTTAAAATAATAATGTTTTCACATTAGAACTTGAAATTTGAAATCGTAAATTTCATTTTCTTTTTTTATTGTTACTATTATTACATTTAAACTAATTCATCAAAATATCCAATCGCGAGCTTTTGCTAATGTTAAAATAAAAAAAAAATTACTTAATTCATTTAAGTTGTTAAGTTGTTTAAACCAGTTTGAAAAATCACGAGACTATCAGATTACACATGCGCCGTTGTTGAAAAAAACGATAGTTTTTTAAAAAAAATCTCAAAATCGTTCGAGCTTTAAAACTTTGTTTGACAGCTAAAAAAATTGAATATGAAATATTTTTTTAATAAATTATATTTATATAGGGAGATAGAAACCGATACAGAAGTCTCATGATTGTTTCAAACCGAATTAATGACTTAGATTAATTAAGACAAATAATGATTCAAAAATGATAATGTTCTCACATGATAACTTGATATTTGCAGCCGTAGATTTCCTTTGCTTTTTTTAATGTTTTATATTTAATTTTGTCGTATGAGGTATATTTTGAAGAATATTAATATAAATGTTTCTACTGATCATTGTAACTTTCTACTATTTTGCCTACGAATCTTTTATTTAGTAATATTAAAGTAAATTTTAAAATTCAGCTGTTTTTAGAAGCGTAGATATTTAAATATAGAATTTTAATATAGATATTTTGACTAACAATGGTTTTTCGTGTAAAAAATAATTGCATTGTGAAAGAAAAGTTACTAATATCAAAAAATAATTTAATTAATGCTTTAAAGAAAATATAATTTAGGAACTTCTAACTTCAATTGAAAAATATCTTGAATATTTATTAAAAATGAACTTTGATGCACTTCTTAATATTTCTTCAATTTTTATTGTCACATTTATATAAAATAAGCGAATTACATGAATTCATGCTTAGTTAAAAATACAAGAAAGTAGAATTTAAAATTAATTAAGAATAATATATACAAAGCAAGTAAAAAATAATCCTAGATAATTTGTGTTTAAAAATCTATTTCTTTTTTTTTATATATCTAAACCAAACTAAGGATGAAAAAGTTTAAGACCAAAAGTTTACTTGCTAGATATATCACATTCGAATAATGCAGTTTTAGATTCATTTACGTGGCATAATATGCACGCGTTGAAGTAGAACTTTCATAAATTTTTGAAAGAATTTAACGGAAACCATATAAAAAGGAAAATTTTTGATATTTAAAGCATCACATTATTGATTATATCTATGTAGGGCATTTTCGTGATTTGTCGAACTGGTATGGCGTGCAGATGAAGAGTGCCTTCTTATGACAAAAAGAGGTCCCCCCCTCCCTTTTTTTTGACTAAGCCAAAACGGAAATGAGACGAAATTGACGAATAGGCAAACATCAAAGTAATATCAATATATTTAGATTTGTATAATTGTCTGCCCAAATAAAATATTAAATGAATATGAAGTTAAGTGTTGTGGTACCCGAGTCCTACATTCAGAGCTTCTCTTAGCCTAGAGGGTGCCCTGGCAAAAAAAATGGGGGTCCCCTTTGCTTCACTACTTCAATAATGAAGAACTAAACTTTATAGAGGTATTTAAATTTTTCGCACCATTATAGGTATATAAATAATGTTTAAAATGAAATCTGCTATGCATATTTCAATGTATCATGTCAGAACATCATTTCTTGAACGGCCAAGCACCATGTACTCGTGCGAGTTAAATTATATTTTTTATTCCTTTTAATTGCTTCGTCGAATGAGTCACTTTGGTATTGCAAACGATCCAGAAAACTTTGTCTCTCATTTACTGTTTAAAAAATATCATGATTCTTATTTATTTCATTTCATATAATCAGGTGCTCAAAATAACATTTTTCTAGCTTTTATTTGCTGTAGTCATTGACTTATTTTTTTTAATCAGGACTTTTGTAAATTGGATGCAGTGGGGTATTAAAAGCTGATTTTTTGAGATGCTCGCGCAGATAATAAAATTTCAATTTTTCGGCTACGGATATTTGTTGAATAAAATTTTAATTTTTCGCCTGCGGATTTTTGTTGACGCCAGAAACCTCATCCCAAAACAACATCATGTTCTGACATGATAATAAATATAAAATTGAAAGAAAGGAGTATTTACATACGAAAAAAAAAGTATTTAAAACCAGATAAAATTTTCAAAACTTTATTTACAATTTAAATAAAAAAAATGAAATCTATCGCAAATTTCAAGTTATTATGTGAGAACATAATTTTTTTAAAGTCGTGTGGTATCAATCTGATAGAAAAACATCACTTTCTCATATGATTCATATTTCGCTAATCACCATCTCAAAATCCAAGTTCGAGTTCTCAAGTCGAGTTCAAATTTTTTCCCCTAAGCCATATTTTTTCCAATGAAAAACCAATTTAAACTGGTTTTAACTAATCATGTGATTATCTAATTAAGCATGAGTCAATATTAAGAAAACGATAATTTTTTTTTCTGAAAATCGTTCGAACTTCAAAAAAATACTCTTTCGTTAAAAAATACTAAAAATAGATGAAATACGAGGAAAGAGGGCAGTAAATAATTACTCACGTTCAGCAATTTGTTGTAGCTATCATCGATTTCTTGGATATCCTGGAATGCGCTGCGGTTCACGCAGTCCATCCGGAATTCTTCCAGCGTCACTTTGCCATCACCTAAACGAGAGGAAGTTCACACAATGCATCTCTTGTTGCGATTGAATATTGCAGTATAGATGAAAGAATATGCACCGAATATGCACCGAAAGAAAGATGCACCGAATAATAATAATATAAGAGAAACGATTGGTTAAGTTGAGTCTTACTAGGAAGTTGGATCGTTGTGTTTCCCATAACCTGACACAAATTGTGCCAGGAGATAAGAAGTGGATTATTACCGTAACCTAAAGTATCGTAGGACCGTGTATCTTCTTTCTAATCCACCTGCATTGTCTTCGAAAGCTGAACCTCATCCGAAGATGATGTGCTGAGGGATGTGCTGGGAATAATTCACGGGGAGGTCCTACTACTCGATCAAACCATCAATTCTACCCTCCTTTCTATAGTTAGACAGGCTGCATTCAAACTTGGTAACCAACGGAATGGTCTCATCAATCGATGCTGCATTATCCTATATTATGATAATTCCAGGACACATGCTGCAGTCATTACTCGCCAAAAGTTACTGGGCCTTGGTCGGGAGGCTTTACCCCACCCAACCTATATTTTTCCGACTTGGCACCAACTGACTATCAGCTATTTTATGTGTTGAACAATTCCTTTGGTTAGAAAATCTTTGCTGATCTTGATGCCGTGAAAACTGCCACTCAAGACTTTTTAAAATTGAAACTGCCGGAATTTTACCGCAGTGGAATTCATCTCTAACTAGAAAGATGGCAAGAGGTCATCGATTGCAATGGGGTATATGCCCAGTAAAGGTATCTGTTCATTTTATTTTTATTTGTTCTTCTTTATGGGTAACAGAAACGGGTAAAACTTTTGCACTCCCCCAATAGTAAAATATTTTAGATGAAAATTAATATTTGAGTTTACTATGTGATGATAAATACTCTGACAAATATGTAGCCTAAACTTTCCGAGATTCAAAAACTCATCAACTTGATCATGAAGGTGACGTTAGGGTCTTGATCTGTAATTGATGAAAATTTGACCTGATGTAACGTTAATTACTTTTTGGAAGCTAAAATTTGAAGAGAACTTTGCGAAGTAGTCTGATACTCCAATTTTATTTTCACTCAAAAATATTTGCTTTCACTTACATTGAAACGATGCTCGGGCAAAGGTATAAGAAAAATGGATTACCATTAATGTCGGTGGCGTGGAACTTGCAGTTAATGGCGTGTTTGAGAGACTGTGGAAATTGTTCGAACGTCTTGCCCATGCATACGCTTTGGACGCCTTGCTTGAACTCTTCCACTGTCACCTGGCCATCCTGAAAACATGGACAAATTCGTTATTGCTAGGTAACACACTAATTATTACTTTCTTTGTTGTTTCTATTAAATAGGTTAAAAATTGTTACACCAAGTAATATTATTTTCTTGCGCAGTTAATCGGACTGAAAAAAGCAAAATTTACAGATTTCTTAATAAATGAATGAGACAAAAATTATTTCCAGTATTGGCGACCACTTGGCGCTAAAAATAAAGATTCTGGAACATACGAGAATAATGGAGTTTATCTATCGGAAACAAAGATCCGAGATTTATCTAGAAAGTTCTACACATTGTCAAAAGAATCTATAAGGTTTCGAGATAATTATGAAAAGTCAAGTGAGTGAATTCTTTCTTTGAATTATTGTTTGCGAAGTGATTCTTTAGTTATACATTCTGAAAGTGATTACTTTTTCGAATTAATGATTTTCTTTGCGTTTGCGTTGTGAGTTGCTACAAGTATTGTCCTTCGGCTATCTGTCTTGAGGATGCTTTCAATATTTAACATACGAATTTAAAAGCAAGGAATTTTTTCTCAAATCTGCAGGTTTTATGTGTGTTGAAAAAATAGTTTAGAATCAGAAAGAGTTTTAAAACCAATGGAAAAAACTCGCTAATATTTTAATTATATTCAGATAGGCAATGAGAAATCTATTAATGAATTATTTTTTCCTATTTCTATTACTTTACCAAAACGAAAAAATAATAATAATATAGTTATAGGAATAAAACTATGTGCATTTGCGATTCGATATCAAGTTTGTAACATGCATATCCTACAACAACAACAACAAACCTTATAAAAATTTATAAATACAAACCCTATTGTAGTCGGCCAGCTCCGCCATTTCTGTCCACAAGTCATGCATAACTCTCTTGTTTTTTTCATGCAATTCGGCATTATAAGCTCCTTTGCCTTCATAGATGGTGTATTTCTATTTAAAATATGAGGAAAAAACATATTTTTAAATTATTAGGCAATTTCAAAATAATACGTATTTTCTATTTTAATAGAGCAAGAAGTTTATGATAGAATTTTTTAGTATTAATAATATTATTGGAATTTTAGAGTTTCTTTTTACTCAGAACATTTTTTTTAACTGTCAGAAACGGTTTTATACTTTAGCTTTTCAAGCGATTCCGTTTATTTCCTTAGTGTTTGAGGGATTTAAAACTAAACATTGTTAATTAATCGATTTTTCGGATTGATTTTGAAGTATTTTTTATTAATGCAGAACAAAGGAAATTAAAATTTTCTTATTTCTATTTCGTTGCCCCATCTGGAGTAGAAAATTTCCGCATGTGCGTTGCTTTAATAGGTGTTGAAAATTCAAGCCTTGCGCAGTGCATAATGATTTATTTAAAATGGATATGGACTTGATTTTGTTTTGTCTGGACATAATTTTCACATGACTTGTTTTTAATACATTTGTTAGAGATAAATATTATTTAAACAAAGCAAACAAATACTTGTTAGAAAAAGAGTATTTGTATATTCTGATAGCAAGTAACAGTTGAACAAGTAAAAACGCGTTGAAAAAAATTTACATATCATTTTAATGAAGTAATAAGTACTGAATAAACAAATACTAAGATTCTCTCGAGATTTATCTCTCCCAAGAATTTATGTAGATATAGCTTTCCACAGTGTGCTTGTATCGGTTTAAAATTGTGATTGAAAATGATAAGGCATACCAGTTTATTATATTTTGCAGATTTAGAATTTTGCACTAGTTTTAATGACCTGAGACATCATTTAAATGTAAGATTTTGAAAAAATAATTAAGGGCCTTTCAGAGACCACGTCAATCGATAAAAGCTATTCTGACGATCTAAAATGCACATAGCCAAGTAGGTGTAGCAGTAGACTATATCTCTTTATGATCTTTCATATTTCAACAGCTGAACACACAGTATCGTGAATACAATACTTCACAGTATCGTGAATACAATTATGCAATCGGATTCTGTTTGGAAAATTGCAGCTATAAGCAAGTATTGAATTATTTATATTTCTTTAAGAATTGCAGAACAGTGTGAATTTTCAGACTTGGCAAAATAACAAAAATGCATTTTGCAATTCATGCTAAAGGAAATAATCTGTGAATTCCCTGAATCATTGCTTGTGATTATGCTCAATCAGAGTTGAACTTTAAACCAGTATTATTTGTTGAAAATTGAGTTAGCTAATTTAGCGCAGTTTGTGAACCAGTTTTCTTGTTTAAAAAGAATGATACCATTCAATAAAAGCATGCTAAAAGATTATCTAAACCATTAAAAAGGATTCAAGGGCATCAAAGGGTTTCCTTATTCCTTTACATACCCCCCCCCCCCAATAAATCGCTTGTTCATTCACAAACATGTATTATAAAAATTGCTATGGTAGATGGCTTGCTATGGCTTTTCGGAACGTTTTGTAAATGTTTAGAAGTATCCAAAATCATAAAATATTTTTTCTGTCTCTCGTTATAGTAAATTTTAATGAAAATTTAGAAAAATAGTTCTAAATTATATTTTTAAGTTTTCGATTTTCAAAATTTAATTCCCACGACTTAAAAAATTTCTAATTTGATTTTATATAAAAAAGTATATTTCACATTCAATTTAAAAATATTTGACCATTAATTTTATGTGCTATTTCTGTGATTTAATATTCGCGAGCAATACGATGAACTTTACGCTAAATATTCATGAGAGTCATGTATTATAATTAAGTAAATTTCTATTTAGAGAATTAAATCCATAACCTTGTAGTTTTACAAACGAAAACAAATTTAACATACAGAAATTTCAGACTTATTGAAATGCTTGCATCTTTTCTTCTCTTTCTTAAAAAAATTTTGTTTCATTATTTTGAGTATACAAAACCGTTCTCGCCTATTGTTCTTATGGTAGGAAAGAAGAGATTTACAGAATAGTCAATGATCTCCGAATTTTGGCAATTATTTGGTCTCTCGATTATAAAGTTAAAGGTTTTGGAAAATACACGAAATACGTCTCTATCTATTAGGAACCGATATCTGAAGTTTCTTGGAGAGAACTTCATAAGTCGTCATGCCCTGTAGGAAAGCCACAAATGTCTGAGGTGTTAGACAAATTAATTAATCTTTGGAGATTTCCTCGTAGTGCAAGTTGGACTATAAACGCTGAATTCAAATGATATGCTATTACTTTAATGAGTGATTTCCTATTTATTTACGGTGTTAATTTCTATGAGTATTGTGTGTATCTTTGGTGTATGTCTATTTATTTTACGGACTATTCTCAAAATAAAGCTCGGTTTTCTATTATATACAGTGGCTCAAACAACGGAGAATACGCCTTGCTTTTACTTGATAAATCCGACTTTCAGTATAAATAACACATTACTGGGAAGTGCAAACATAGTTTTATTTTTACATATAATAAATGGTTTAATTTAAACTAAAAATATAGAAAAATAAATAAAAATCTTCTAAACTGAAAAATCTCAGAAGCATTTGAAATAAACATACACAGATTGTTGCCTCAAAAGTTGAAAGTACATCAATGAAAATTTTGTAATATCTTACAAAGAAAAAAAGTTTCAATACTCAATTGCATACCTTTTGGCTTTTATAATGGTCTTTAAATGTCGTGAAATCAATTCGATAACTATTTGGTGGTATCTGACGATATTTTATCCCATTCTTCTTACAACACTTGTTTTTAATGGGCTTTGTTTTTAATTTTTTATTTTTGAGCCACTATTTCAAGTGTGGCCCGCAAAAATTCAATTCATTGATGTCGGGGGTACTGTAGTGGTGGGTGTGACTGCTCTTTATAATGAAAAAGGCGCTACATTTTGGCATTACGCACCATGTGTTTAGGATCGTTGTCCTGCTGGGAAATAAAATTTGCAACTGAACCCAAATTTCTTAGCATTTTCCTTTAAATTTCTGCGAAGTATAACGATGTAAACCACAGGATTTATAATGCCATCAATAATTTCATACCCCAGATGAAGCCATTAACACCAAATCCTGATGGAGTCACAACCATGCTTAACTTTAGGACATAAATTTTTTGGATCCAAATTAGTATTAATCTTTCTGCATATGATGCGAATGCTGTAATTACCGCAAAAGTTTTCTTCCGTCTTTAAATATAACTTTCTTTCAAAAGTTAACGGTCTTCAATTGATGAGTATTTGTAAACTTCAAATACATTTTCTGAGTTTGTAAGCTGACGAAGGGTTTCTCTCTAACAATTCAACTTTTATATCCAGCTGTCTAATTACATTTCACTCTGTTTCAGCACTTGCACTTTTGCATATGATTTGCGAAATTTCTGGATCAAGTTGGATGAACCGTATGGTCGAAGAAATCTAAATGAAAGAGTTGAAAATTTAGGTTTAGATGAAAATTTCCTTTTCCTACAGGACAATGACTCCAAACAGAATGCATGTAACGTCAAAATATGGTGTCTTTTTCATTGTAAACAACAGTCACACACACACCACCACAGTACCCCGACATCAATACCATTGAATATCTGTGGGCCATACTCCAAATAGTGGTTCAAAAGCACACAAAAACAAAAACAAAAGAAACAAAAAACATACATATAAAACAAGTGCTGCATAAAGAATGTGGTAAAATATCTTCAGATACCACCAAAAAGTGGTAGAATAGGACCACAACATTTAAAGACCGTTAAAAAAGCCAAAAGACATGCAATTGAATATTGACACTTTCTTTTTTTGCGAGATATTATAAAAATTTTGTAGGTGTATTCTCAGTTTTTTGAAGTAAATATCTGCGCATATTTATTTTAAATACTTCTGAAAATGTTCATTTTAAACGTTTTTTATTGATTGTTCTTTGTTTTTACTTTGAATTAAACCATTTCTTATGTGCAAAAATAAAAACATGATTGCACTTCTTGGTAATGTGTTATTTATATTGAAAATTTAGATTTATCAAGTAAAGATAAGGTGTACTCTCATTTGTTTGAAATATATATTGTATTGAAATAGATACTACTTCAGCAATATGCATATCTTTCTTGGACTCTTAAACTGTATCTATTAGCTGTTTCAAAAAAGTAGACAGCTTTTTGCTTCTATTGGGATTTAGCTTTGGTTAAAAGGAATCACTACTTCAATATCACTGTTTGAGTGACAACACAAGCTTTGCGACTCAAGTTCTTTGTCTTGAGGGAGTGCTGTATTATTCTAATGGGAAAGTACAACTCAATCCTTATCCATTTCCTAGAGCGCGTGACGTTTAGAATGCACAAGGCTTTTTCAGATAAAAATCCTCCTTTTTTCCTATTTCAAAAGCTGAATTCTTTTCTTCTGTGCCGAGAAACCGGATATAAAACTCTGATCTAAATTCTTCCACGATTCCAATGTTGAAAGATCAGGGAAAAAATATCGTAGAAACATCAGGAATTTTGCGATGTTTTCTTTTTTTCTTCATCCACCGAGTTTTGCTGAGACGTTTAAAGGCTGGAACGACGTGAAATGCTTTCAGTTTCAGACCCTTACGGCCACTTCCCGATAAAGAATGAGATTTTTTTTCGTCCAGATTTTGTTTTTTGGCGACACGCAAAAATGTAATATTTAGACATTCTCTGTAAAATACGGTAATCGTTGAGCCGTTTTGTTTCTAGATTTGAGCAAATAAGATTTTTTTCTATAAGATTTCTTTTTTTCGTACTGACATCTTCTCTAAAACAAGTTTCAAGCATTGTGATTATTTTGAATGCACGAATTACCATATTAAAAAGAAGAATAGTATTCCTAGATTCTTGAGAATAACCAAAGAATGAAAAACTGTGTTCTTTTTTACTTTTTTATTCTTTTGTTTTAATTTCTTTGAAAGTTTTAGATAGTTTTTTTTGTTCACAATTTAATAAAAGAATATTTCTTTGACGTCTCAGTTTATTATTTTAAAAAAAGAAAAATGTATAAAATTCTTTCTAGAATTGCATTGCTTCTTTCGCTAAGTGCTTTCGCTACCATGAAAGACACTTCTAATTCTTTTAATGAGTGTATCACAACGAATTATCATTAAATATAATCTCTTTTATTCATTTGAAGGACTCCCAATGAATTTATGTTTTTAAGAAGTTATATTATAATACTTGTGTATACAACTAAACTTTTCTTTTTATGTTCTTATAGAATTCAGGTAGCGGTTTTTAGTTTGTATTCTTGTTCATGTAATGATATATATTGTGAAGATGTTGAAATAAATGGGTGTAATTGTTATTAAATACAGATAAAAATGTATTATTTGTTTGTAATAAATCAAGAATAACGATTTTTATAGTCCTAATGGGCACCTGATAACAAAACTCGCTTTGTTAATAGAGCGCAGGTTTTTTAATTTAAACATTTAGATAACACAAATTTACGAAGATTAAATAACATTTTATGAACAAGAATACGAGAGTAGAACTGTTATAAGAATTCCATAAAAACGAAATGTAAAAAAAAAGTTCAAACGCATAGCACATTTCAAAATTTTTAAATATTTCAGATTTTAATTTAAATTTTAATCAAGTATTAATATATTATTCTGAATTTATTCGTAGTTAAAAAAATCTAAATATCATTAGAGGAGCACGATTAAAAAATGTCTTTGTAAATTCATTGATTTGTGGAAGCTAACTGTAATAAAGTGAAAGATATAATACAAAATAATATAGAAATAAATTAAGTTAAAATTATATGAAATGGTAGTTTTTAAATTACAAATGATTATTTATAAGCAATAAACAGCATTTAAAGACACAGTAAAAAGATTTTGAATTATTTCGCTATTGTAGTTGCACAACTACGAAAATATTGTTGAGGATTAGTAGGCATGATATATGGACGTTAATTCCTAGAATAAAAGTGAGCCAAGACTTTTGCAACGCATTTCAGAACTCCAAAATAATTATGTGAGAAAATTTTGATGTCTATAAGATATTTGTCAAACATATATTTGTATATTTGATATATATATATTTGTCAAACAGATATATTTTTTTATCTATACATAGTATAAAATGAAATCTCCTGAAAACGGCTGTACGTTTGAACCATAAAACCTCGAGAATTAGTAAACGGATATTGGAGATATTTAGACCATTTTGTAGAGAATTTCTTAGGGAGTGTTTTCGTACATTAAAATCATATCGAAATAAAGAGAAGAGTTTTATAATTGCTATTTTAATTTATCCTCGCATAAGTGTAACCTTGAAACTGCGCGTGTGCAAATAGCGAGAGTTGTGGTATGCATATGCGATACATTTCTTTGTTTACGTCTGATTTTAAACAGCGATTCGAATCTCATTAAACAGAAAAGAAGGAAATCCAGCCTCGAAATGATCGCCTTGTGTTTTATCTACGGACATATCTTGTTTTTGCTTTGTAGCAATCTAAATATTTCTGAATGTGTTCCATAAAAAATTGTAACTGTTTTTGATAATTTTTAAATATATTTTTGTATTTGTTTGATGCTGCGCAACATACCCACATTATATCGGATGGATTTTAAATTTGTTTAAAGCTAATTTTTCTTCTTGGATGCTATACCACGGACAACGCCGTGCGGGTACTGCTAGTTTTATAATATTTCTAATTAAGAAGCTGAAGCTAGGTTCTAAAAGATATTTTAATCCATCTTATATTTTTTTAAAATGTATTAAGGAAATTACTTTACAGTTAATGAAATACCTTTGTACTTTGCAGTAATTTAAAACTAATGCAAGAAATTTTAAAAAGTAGATTTAGAGAAAATGATTATATATTTTTGAAAGTTTCATGTAAAAGTTTACTCACCAAAGCCAAACTTTCGAAATCATTTATATCCAGATATCCATTGTTGTCAGTATCTGCAATAAAAAAAATCATTCTATCATATAAAATTTTAGGAAATCTATATTTCTGTAACAGTTTTTAAATAATAATGTTTAAATTTCACACAGCACAAATTCCCGACATACCGTCACAGATCCCATCCAGCCAACTCTCCTTGTTGTAGCTGTGGGGAGATAGGATCTCTAATTTACTATGCCACGTAATGCCTACTCACTCTCTCATGGCACATGAAAAAGCCAAAAAGAAATTTCGAAGGAGAATGGTACAGGAGGGTTGTAACAAATACCCTTTCACGCGGCAAAATCCACTCCATAGTAAACCATATACCAAGACCTCTTCAAGACCGCACAATAGCTAAAATTAGATCGTGTCAATTGTCAAAATCAGCCAAAATCATAACTTCAAAAGTGCAGATCTCACGAAAGAAATCAAAACCTCACGACCCAGATGGATGCTACATATTTCTGACTCTACAGTGATTATTTATAAGCTTATACATGTCCTAAAGTTGTCCACAATGTAATTTGTCAATTCCCCCTTTTCAGTTAATAATGTAATAAGTTCAACCCACAGTCACCATTTGTTTAAGTATTCGTGTCCCTTCCATCCAGTTATAACTTCAACAAAAAACTGAATAGGATTGCAGGATTTGACACCGATGGGATTCTCTCTGGAAATCCCTCAATGCTGTATCGTCTTTTTCTTTCCTTTGATAATTTTTCTTTCTCTTTTTCCCTTCTTCTTTCTATCTTGTGCTCATTCAACTGGTTAGATAACTTAGCGTTATGGGCACAGGATGGCGTTATGTTATGTACAAAGATTATGGTAAATTTCTGACATTATTGTGTTCATAGTTCATATAGCCTCAATGAATAAATCTTAACAGCACAAATATTCTATCGCATTGTTTATTTTTTACTATGCAGATTTCACTCCATAGAATTTGGAGTGAATTGAATATGGTTTAGAAATTGAGTTGTATTAAAGCTGTATTTAAAAAATTCAAAGTATGAAAAAATCTCTAAATTTCACCATTTTAGAAGAATTTTTCTTGAGTAGCTGAATGTATTTAATTTAATTTTTATTTGTTATTAACTCTCGGGGATAAAAAAAAATAAGACACTTCTGATGGACTAAATGGACTAATTACTTGTATCATTATAAATAATTTTATCAACATTGTAATTTTGACCATAATTAATGTTATTTAGCACTTTGTAACGAGTTTTTCTAAAAGTTCGAACATCATTTTCAATTGATAATCTTTCAAATTCTGAAATATTTAAAGAAAGACAATTTTGGTGCAATTAGTTTCTTTATACCGATATTGTTGTTAAAATCCGACTGATCAATAAAAATTAAATACACAGATAATTGTTTCATTTATTGTTTAAATAGGTAAAAGTGATTCTTAAATTCCATTTTATGATGAAATAATATTAAGATACTTTAAGTTTGGAGAATTTTTTTAATTAAAATCCATGCTCCATTTTATAATTATGTTAGGAGAACCGATGACATAAATTAAAATTCATTTTTATTGAAAACATCACTTGTTTCTTAGAAACTACACAGCATTTCAAAATTTAATAACATGTCCAACTATCGAACAATTTCGTTGTAGTCTAAGTGATGAAAATTAAAGAATATTTAATAAAAACCAGATGGTAATGTGCAGTAAGAAAAGCAAAATGACAGACTTTTTTTTATTATATAAAAATATTGTTGATGAATAAGCCAAATAATATCGATAAATTCTTTGCTTTATTCATTATAGTTTCTTTTATTTGGAAAAGCATTTTCAATTAACATACAGAATAGTTTCAGACATAATAAAAAATAAAAATAAATGTGAGATATTGAGGTGTTTTATCTTTTTTCTAATTCTTACTATTAGTTCACACCCTATACATATATCCTGTTCGAACTGTCAATCGTTAATAAAATACTTTTTATTCATCCACTCAAGTTCGAATACTTTTTTTATAAACTTGTAGTAGATGACACTCGATAATGATACAGTTTCTTCAAATATTAATTCATTCATCAAATTTGATTCATTTTTAACACTTTAAATAGAGTTTCCGCAGTTTGTAATGAAAACTGAAATCAACAGGCAGTAGTTCAACCGGTAAAATAGGTTGATTTCAGTATTTTTCACGTGAAGGTGAAGAATGCGAATTCAATTCTTGCGAAAATTAATTTTTTTGATAAGTTATTTAAATTAATTGTAATAATTTAATAAAAGGTATAAAAGATAAAAATTTTCTTTTTTGATCTAAGTAAGAATTGATTAAGAATTATTTTTATATATTACTAGTTTAGAGATAATCACCAATATAAGGTTAAAACACAACACACAAGTCAGATATAATTTTAGACGCTTTTGATGGGAGGGGGAGATTGAAATCAAAATTTAACACAGATCAGACGTAAAATCCCAAGAGAGCAAGCCAAATTTCATGTATTGAAGATACCGCGTTTTTAAGCTATCGCGTTTACATACTTATGAAAACACAGATCGATAGACAGTCATTGACTAAAAATTTCTTTTTAATATTATTTATTCTTCGTGTTATTTTCACAATTTTAGACAGAACAGAATGGAAAACCAAAATCGATATAAATAAATGAGAGTTTATTTACACAACGCACGTTCCAATTGAGTTACTGGTTTTAAATTTGAGAAACTATTATGGAATAGCGATAAATAAATGCAATTTGATTTCAAATGAAATGGTTCATGAAATTTTTTTCTAGATTTTAGAATCTTCTGATGAATTCCATGCATACAGTTTTGTAAAAACGATAGACAACAATAATTTTTAATTTTTTTTTGTTTTTTAAAAAAAGAACAATTATTTAAAAAACAAATATCTACACTTGGTAAACAATTTTTCAAAGCTAATACGAATAAGGTTATATATCAACAAATTCATTAATCTGAATATATTATTCAAGCAATTCTCCATACATCATTTGAATGAAACTAATTTTATACGGCTATATTGTAAGTAATTATAATGTTTTTATTCAACTCATATCTAGTCCAAAAACTTCATACTAGAATCAAAGAGACAGCTGGTAATTACTTCGGCGACATTAACTGTAACCGTCTGTTTCTAATATATGAAACAGTGTTCTCTGAAAAGGAAAAACTGCAATAAAAGCCATGCGAGTCATGAATACGTTATTATTGAGCATTTCTTTCTCTATGTTTCATTTATATTTTTTGAAATATATTTCTGTATGTCAAGTAACTCAAATAAATAATTGCTACACTATGATTAATGCATAAGAAAACAACACATTAGACAGCTAACATCTAATTTATACCGCAACTGATAGCACAAATTTGAATTATAAGATTGAAATAGATGCGAATAAATGATAACTTGAAGTTTTACATGTAGAGTAAATTATTTTGATTGGATAGTTTTCAAGCTAATTAAAAAAAATTAATTATCATGTATATTTGTTTTTCTTGTTTGATCAGTAATGAATTAATTGTTTCTAACATCAATCTGATTACCCTTTTCATAAAAATTTAGAACTGTATAAGCTGTTATACCAACGCAGGGGTGACCACGTTGGCCTGGTGGTAAGGTCTCGACACTTGAGCTGTAAGGTTAGAGGTTCGAGACCCGATTCCACAGAAGAACCATCGTGTAAGAGGGTTTATTACACAGTAAATCCATTAGATCAAACGTCCTCCCGCTTCTGTGGAGAAGGGGATACCAGCTCAGGTGTAGTCTTCGTCATCTGACCGCTGTTCAAAACTATGAGGCTCGTACCAAAATAGTCCTAGTGTTTCTTTACAAGGAAATTTTAACATATGTGAACTAAAACCAATGTATGTACGAGTTTTAAAAGGAAACGAAGCACTTATATATTAGTTTCCTGATTTCATCATATGTTTCATTAGCAGACAGTACTTAAAATTCTTATTGCGTTATAAGAAATAAAAAATCATCTTTAATGAAAAAAAATTAATTTATTTTTCAATCGGTCATGATTGAAAATGATAATTAAGACTAGAAGTATTTAAATCGATATGAAAGGACATAATATGATATTTGATCTAATTTTATCGTCTATTTTACTTTCAGTATATACTGGTATATGTTTACATTCTAATAAGATTTTTTTATTAATTTTTGCATTTTTTAAAATTTCATAGGCAGAGTATGTTAAATTAATTTTGAAATTTCAAAGATTTTGTTATTCGAAATAACAATTTATGAAAAGTATTATGTGTGTATTAATTACCATTCATTATAATCATTCTTCGATCATTTATCTCAGATATATAAAAAAAGTCACACAATTATCCAAAAACACCTCAAGTAATTGAGATCAGTATTAATTGAACACTGACAAAAAGCAATATGCAGTAATTATTTTTTTTCACAGGTGGTTCAAAAATTATATAAAAGGATGCTGATATCTACACCTGACTCCCATTTTCTCTGCTCCTATATTGGTTGTTAATTAATTATTATAAGATTGAAATGACTTCGACTCCTTTAATACAGATAACCTGCTCCTTAGCGTGTTCTGTCGTCGAAGTAAATATCATAATCAGGAGAGTAGGTGACGTACATATAATTGAATGCCACAGACACTATAAATATTTTTCTTTATATTTCGAAACGAATTTGAATTAATTGACACCGAGGTAAAACAATATGTAAGAAGAGAATACTTAAAAGCTCCCTAGGTATAAAGAATAATAGTGGAAAAAATTCTTAGGTAAAAATTAAGTTTAGTGTATTCCTTGCTGAGGCAAGAATACCAAGTCGCCAAAGAAGATGACGGACAAAATAAACAAACAATTTTGTGGTGCAGTTACTGTCACCACTTTCACACAATATAATTATAATTTTTTATAAGTATTGTGTTGTAAGTTGTGTAGAGAGCAAAGTTAGAGCATCCGATGCCTTCGGCATCTATGGAATGCACCGGGCAGATTTTTTTTAACTTAAAAAAACATCCTATGGCTTCTCTAGCATCGGGAGCGGGAATCTAGTAGCTTTGCTAGCACATTGAACGTAAGGACAGTGGGGATAACAGGACCAATACATAATCAAAAGAAGAAAAAGAACGGAGAATGAAGCAATCAAACCATTCTCCATACAAAATTTCAAACAAGCATTCTATCCTAACTTCACCAACTGGTAAAAAAATACATTCCACTCACTCTTCATCCATTCTGCAGGTTCAAAATACTGTCTTCCATCCCATTTACCCGACATCCATTCTTGTCCAATTACCGGCATAACAAATTATCAAGGGAATCAACCATTAGAGCAACAAAAGAATTACTAGAACTGTGAAGAATTCCACTTATAAAGAAAGAATGCAGACGATTTCGTAAAGTAAAAATTCAGTCGATTTTTTAAAGCGCATACTGACAATTCAAAATTGCGAAAGAATAAATATTATCCGTTCGCATTCACATTAAAAATAAAATTGCATTGTCTTATTAGGCGTAAAAAAACTTTTAATTATAATAAAAAACAAAATTAAAATCTTTAATCGATATTTTTTATTAATTTTAATTTAACATTTTTCATAAAATAGCCGTAGTTCATGCTCAACTCAATCATGGTTAAAAGTAGTAAACAAATCGGAATTAGGGTTGCTAGAAGAGAGTTCCGTTGGGTTGCCATATTGGTGACAAACTCCAGGAGCACACTAATCTTCACTTCCAAACAGATCACGTAGTAACTCAATTATTTGAATGCGTTAACATTGCTACAATCATAAGGAATGTTGAATGGATAATTCAGTGATCGACAATTTTGCTGACCTTTTGATCATAAAAAGTAAGGCTCAATGAATTATAACCTATCACTATTGGGAATCTATATTTAGAGATTCTTCTAGACAATTCCATTTGAGGTCCGTCCTGTCAGGTGGCTATATAAGCAGAGGCTTTCACACGAGGATTCAATGTCTTTAAAATGCTGATCGCATTGTTACTAATGAACCCAAATCATCTTAATTGTGTTATTATTTAATTTAGGATTTGTTATATTTTGTTAACTTCTTCAAGTACTGTTTTTTTGTCCGATTCTTCTGTGATTTTCTCATTTACGCTTTTAGGAACAAAGTGTAACTTTTCGTTACATAGTTTGTTGTACTAAGTTTATTGTCCATCCACTTAGAGATATAAGTAATAATGTATATATGCATATATATAGGTATATAATTTTTTTCTTTAAATATGAAGAAGGATTTTTTAAATTATTTTTTTGAATGAGAAAAAACATTGGGATTTTCAAATATATATAAATATATTTATGTTTCCTGACTGTTGAAAGATTAATCTTTTTGATAACTCTTCCTGTAGATTAGTTTCTATTTGTAAAAGTTTTCGTTTTTTTTTAACAAACGGAAAAGAATCGAATGATCGAATTGGCAATCTGTATTAATAAAAGTGTTCAAATAACACCTTTCGTTCGGAGTAGGACAAGAAATATTTCCTATTAACTTTGCACGCAATGTGTGAAAGAATGAAAGCATGCAATTTTGATTAAAGTCAATAATAATCTATAAAGGATGTTCCTCAATGAAGAATACATTGAATATACTGAACCCATAGCTAAAATTAATTTAGATTAGTTAAATTAATAGCTGAAAATTGTAAATTAGTTTTTTGCAATTTACGGAAGACAATATTTATCTGAAGTTAAAAATATAGGGCGTACTTATGTGTGGGAGAAACGAAATTATCTCAAGATAAAGTCAATCTTTTTTTTTTCACATTTAGGATTTATGCCATTTCCTGCAATGAAATTTGAATATTTCAAGTAAAATATAATATTTTAATTCAATATACTTTAAATAAAAACTACTGAAAATAATACAAGATAAAAAGATTAATATGAAATCTGCTATATATATTTCAATGTACCATGTCAAAAACATAATTTCTTGAACGGACAAACACCACGTGCTCGTGCGAGTTAAATTATATTCTTATTCATTTTAATTGTTCCATTGAATGAGTCACTTTAGTATTGCAAACTATCAAAAATTTTTTTTGTCTCGCATGTATCGTTTAAAAAAAATATCACATTTCCTATATATTTCCTTTCATATATTCACGTACTCAAAATGACATTTTTCTAGGTTTTATTTGCTGTAGTTCTTATTTTTTAAAAAATCAGAGCTTTGGTAAATGCAATGACAACACGTTATTAAAAGCTGATTTTTCAGATACTCGTGCAGATAATAAAATTTTTATTTTTGGCCTACGGATTTTGTTGAAACTAAAAACCTCATCCCCAAAACAACACCATGTTCTGACATGATAATAAAAAGTTTGAAGTAAGTGATAACTATCAGTGAATAAATTTAATTCAGTAAAAATATTCTTATCATCAAACAAACAAACAAACTAGAACTCGAGATTTTAAATATGTTGAATTGTGTAGCTACACACTTTAGATCCTTCTTAGCTCTATGAAAGTATTTTTTAAAATGTCTGTCTGTCTTTCTTTGATAAAAATAACACAAAATACGCTTCGATCCCGAAGGATGATTATGCAGTCTTCACCCCACATTTATAGATTTCTATGAAATTTTCAGCCAAATTCATTGGGAGAAAGTCTGTCTGTCCGGGTATATGAATACAATTGCTACAAAATGAAAAAAAGCTAAGTAGATGAAATTCAATGCACAGATTTAACATCTGTAGTATTGACATCTGACAAATCTTGAGCCAAATACAACGAAGGGTTGACCGTTGGTTGATCTGTCCTCACAGAAATTCGTAAACTGAATAACTCAATTACACGATGATTTAATTATACCAAACTTGGTACGGGATATTTTGGCTACAATTTAAGCTCTATGTCAAATTTTGGTTGGGAAAAATTTCATTTGGTTCGGAGATGCATATCTAAAATACAAATTCGATTTTTGGATAGTATTAACCTCATTGAAAAAATTAATCTCTAAAAAAGTCGCCAAGAATCCCCCGATGGATTCATTATAAATGCTAAATTTACGCCAAAGGTTGATATTTCGTAATTATTGAAGCCAATGCCACGAACAAGTCTCAAACTCACAAAGACTGAGGGTAAAAACAAGCAGTTTCCTATTATACACTTCAATCAAGCAGAGTTTCCCTTTGTTCCAACTAGCCAAATTATTTTCTATCTCTTTTTAGTACCTGCAACGTCACCTAGTGTGTCATAAAAAATTGAATGAACACAGAATGTATGTACATCATAGCACATGTTATATTTCGCCCTATAATAGTGTCAAACCATTTTTCAAAGAAGAAAATCTCTGTAAACTTTTCTCATTACCATATCTCATATTCTTGTAAATTCTGTAAATAGTTTTGTTTTTATTTTTTTCCTACTGTAAATAGTTTAATACTTAAAATAAAATTCCCGTAACATGCCCACCAAATCGTGAAGTGACCAGAATGGTCACAGATACGAGGGTATGAGACGGCGTTCTGTTCTGTTACGAAAGGCGTTCTCTGGGATAACACGCTTCTCAAGAGTATAGGAGAATATTTTGTGGAGACCGTAGGCAATAATTTTCGAAAGTCACAAAAAACGCAATAAATATTTCGACAATAAAGAATTTAGGCATCGTAAAAAAACACTCTCAAGAAAAAACAGGGTAGTTTAAAAAAAGGTGGGCATCAACTGAAAAGATATATAATGAAGATTAACGAGATTGCTCAGCCATCATAAAGAATAGGTACTTTCGGGTCGGTTTACGATAAACTGGATTATTTTCCCCATCGACATCCCATTTAGGGAAAAATGTCCCTCTTAATGGATAAATTTCCTCTTTCCGGATTACTCTTAACAAATTTAGTGAGCACGGATGTAAATGAAATAAAAGTGTCCCAGTCTGTTATACAGCAAATTTTCCGAAAACCCTCATCATCTGGCGGGCCGTGTAGGAAATTAGGGAACATCTGGTTGATTACTTCGCGTGCTGTTTCTGCTGAGATGGGTAATGGATTTCGGAAATGCATCATTTGAGTGAATGTCTTAAGAAGAAAAGAATCGGGGGGAAGTGTAATTTTGAGTTTTGACGTTTAGATATTAAAGGGCGAGTGCTTACATCTCCCCGTGACCTGTCTATCTTTATCGAAAATGTCTTGCCGTGAATACTTTAGAGGTGTTGAAAATCATTTAAAAATGATGAAAACTGAATATTTTTTTAAAAAAAAGAGCAATCTTTAAATTAAACCAAAGTTTCTATCTGTTCCTTAGAGTAGAAATATTGTCAGTAAAAAACCACTGACTCTATTGATTCTTAGGATGAGTTTTATAAAGGCTTTTAAGAAATTATTTATTTTTATAATATTGTATGGATACATTTTATCATGTGAGAACACGATGTTGTTTTTGTTTGAGATTTTTGAAGCCTCAAAAGGCATGGGCAACAAATAAGCGATTTATCGATTTTGAGGCATCTATTTTTTGCTTTTAGGGTTATTAGAAAAGAATATAGAAGGTAGCCACATTTGGCAATTTACCACCAAAAATCATTTAAAATTAGAGCTTTAATTGGTAATTCAAAGATTTATGTCAATGATAGCTTTGTTACACTATTATTTTACCAAAAATTGTTATACTGCTGTAATATTTTTTGAAAAAAAAATCCGTACGAGTTTTTTTAGGAAACGAATTTTAAAGAATGAATAAAGCACAACTTCCGGTCTAAGGTTTGTCTCAATATAGCCCTGAAAGGAAAAAAAAGGAACGAAAGAACAAACCGAGGCCGGAATTAAAGAAAGAATTCGATTAGAACTACAAAAACGAAGAGCTTTGAAACGACATAACCTCAGGCGTCCTGACATAAGAATAGCGCGTCTTCCCCGAGAGTTGGGCATTCGAGGTTCGAATCCCGGTTCGGGCATAGTTGTCCTTTTGTGTTTCTATCTGTAAGATGTATGAATAGCCCCCCCCCCCTCTGTAAAAAGGGGCTGTGCAAGCGACTGTGATGAGTGAGTACTAATTTGTAATCTTGCTCTAGTTGGCGCTACTTCAAAATAAGAGACGCTCCTTTCGGCTTAAAACTCGCTGATGCCTCGGAGAAGCTCTTGTCCATGGCCAGTGCCACTAACAAGACAAAGTCTTCAATCAATAAAAACGGATGATGAAAATTTAAAATTAGAAGCGAATCGAATTAAGCACGAACGTAAAATAACTTTACAACATGAATCAAGAAAGCGTAAAGGTATGCAGTGTTGCAGTTTCTCAGTCGCAACACTCAACTTCAAACACAGAACGTGTCCATCTGGATTCTGAATCACAACCGTCTCCGTTTCGATTACGAATTAGAAATATCGCTTTCTAGCTCTGAGAAATTCACCGAAAATTTCTATCCTTTCACAGAGAAGTTATGGAACAATGCTCAATACAACCTTTTACCAGAATATATCAGATGGTCCAATTCATCGATGCATCTGTTGTGACCGATTATAGCTTACGATATAAAAAAATATCCTCATATGATAACTCAATTTTTTTAATGAAAATTTTTCCTCTCATCCAGTGTTAAATTTGAACATTTTCTTTTTAGTTCCTCCATTCAGATTCATCCTTTGACAGACTTGTCCGGATGTGAAAATGACGCTGTTATTTAGCATTTGTATGATTATATAAAAATGCATGTTGATTTTAAACTTAATTTTAGTATATATTACCTGAAGAATCCTTGCTTAAAACCTACATAAATCAGCGGAAGTAGTTTCTCGGAATGCTTTCGCAAGCTCTCTCTTAAAAGAGTTATAACCTTCCTCCGGCATAAAGCTATGGACCTTGTGCAGAACCACAAGCCTCAGAAATGCTCAGATTTTTATTTTCAAAGTTTGTACAAGCGTTATGTATTTTTAAAACTGAAAAGAAAACTTAATATGAATTTTGGATTTTTTTTACTCGATCACGCTTCAAATATCATTTAATTCAATCATTTCTTGTTTTTATATTGGTATCAATCTCAGAGATCTTCAATAAAGCTATAGCGTTTATATGCATACAAAAAGAGACAATAGAACCTTGTCGGTTTCCTTAAAAAGATTTAATACATATAGATTCATAAAAAACCTTCTTCGTTAAATCTCAGACATTTGCGATATTATTTTTAACGATTTTTTTCAGTTGTCTTAATGTTTCTCAAAAACAAAATTTGTGACTAAATAAGCAATGTGCTTCATCCAAAACGATCTAAATAAAATAGAAATGACATTATAAAACCAAGCTATAATTTGAAAAGAATTATACACAATGTTAAACAAATTGTTTTAAGACTGAAACTACATCATTGTGTTAAAACTACAGAAAAAACTACAATTCACTTTAGTTACTATTAATCTTTTTCTTAACGATTAAAATAATAAATGTTTGTAACGCACTGTGTATAAAAGTGCCTTTTCAATGTATCTTTCTATCGCTTCCAGAACAAAACGAATTTCTTGTTTTTATATTGGTATCGATCTCAGAGATCTTCAATAAAGCGATATTCACGTAAAAAACGAGAAAAAAAAGCTCATTCTGCATACATAGCATTGTCCTCTCACGGTTTGTTTTTCTTGGGCCAAGATTTTCTTTTAGTGCCTGCATTCGATAAATCGCATTACGCTGGAGGAGATTTCTGCTTTTAGAAGGGAATATTTATCGTATTCTTTTAAGCGCTTTTCTCTCTATTTTATTTGTACTTTTTCTTACAGAGGAGAAGGCCATTAAGGGAGAAAACTTTTAATTTCTTCTTTATTTGCTTCCGGTTTTGGTCTATAAATAGAAACAAAACTACCTTCAGGCTTTTTATCTGACGTTATGTTTTTTGCAATAGTTGCACTTTTACTTGGTTCTCTGTAGTTACTGGTCCATTCTTTCATGGGTTTATTTTTATTTTTTATTTTTCTGTAAAACGAAATGGTATTGTGAAAAATCCAAGAATTTTACCTCCGTGTTTGTCGAATCTTAGACATTTAGTCTCTCCTGATTCGAAAAAGAGCATTTGTTTTGCAAAATATACAAGTTGACAGATCACGACGGTTGATAAGTATTTTAAACTAGATTTTAAAATAAGGCTTTAACCTTTTGCGATCCTTTGTCCGGTACCACAGGATATAACTTTTTGGTTAAACAGGTCCATTGTCCAGTACCAGAGGATATAACATTTTTGGTTAAACAAGTCCATTGTCCGGTACCACAGGGTGTAAATTTTTGGTTAAACAGGTCCATTGTCCGGTACCACTTGACATAACTTTTCGGTTAAACAGGTCCATTGTCCGGTACCACAGGATATAACTTTTTGGTTAGACAGGTCCATTGTCCAGTACCACAGGATATAACATTTTGGTTAAACAGGTCCATTGCCCGGTACCACATGATATAACTGTTTGGTTAAACAGGTCTACTGTCCGGCACCACAAGATATAACTTTTTGGTTAAACAAGTCCTTTGTTCGGTACCACATGATATAACTTTTTGGTTAAACTGGTCCATTGTCCGGCACCACAGGATATAATTTTTTGGTTAAACAAGTTCATTTTCCGGTACAAACGGACATATCTTATCAAGATTCTTATAAGGAATAAGGCATATAACAATCTGCTGATATGTTTTAAATCTTTAATGAAAGTACAATCTCATTTACCAGCATATAATAAAAACAATGGTCAATAGCATACTAATCCTTTGTATATTTCTAGCACAATTAAATAAAAAATAATTTTTCCTTTTACACTTATATCACGAATTAAAATCTTATTAAATTGGACTCGAAGTTTTAACTTCTTGAATGGTTGTAATAAGTTTTAAGATTCAAAATAGTAGGATAATTGTTAGGAGTATTAATTTTACTGGTAATGCTCGTTTTAGTATTCTGGGACGACCATTTTTCGACGATTCTACCTCATTGAGGGGGTGAGACGAGGAAGGATTAGCGCACACATAGAATTCTTCGTAATACTTTGCCATTGATATTTGCCCTATATTTTATGGTTCAATTTTTTTTCACGTGTATGTGAACAGCATGCTCTTTCTGACTGTATTATTTTACTTCAGTCTGCGAGTAATCACAGTTTATTTTATTGTTAAATGTAAACAACCCTACTTTTAGCTTTCCTTTCACTCCTTTTCGATGAATTAAACCCATTCTAACGCGTATGCAAAAGCTCGGTGGGTTTTAGATTCTGTTGTCAAATAATTCACCCTAACATCACATCTGAATTTCGGTTTCGGCAGGAAATGACAAGGAATCGCCAAAGATCACCTAATTTCGCCAAAGATCTGCCTAATAGAGGGCTGAGTGTTAAATTTGAAGAGAGATTAACTTTCTACTGATGGTGACATTCTAATGTGATACATTAGAAAGTATGACATTATTTCACTTTGGTACAAGCATTGACCTACATCCTAAAAATAGGCCGAGATTGTTTCAAAACTTGATGTTAATTTAATTAAAGTAAATTAAACTGAAACCAATTATTTTTTGCTGCTATATATGGGATACCTAACTTAGATATATTGACTTTGGTTGAGGTATAATGTGAATATGAGGAACCTCATAATGGAGTAATACGAGACTATTCGTTACATAGTCATGGCTCATAATGAGGTTTAATCATCTACGAATAGTTTAAATTTCAAAATGAATTTTGAGCCAATAAAGGTAAACTAAATTTATCATTAAATAAATTAATAAATCCTTTAATAATAAGAAAACGACGCCCAGTTTTAAATGAAAATCTGGTTTCTATTCAAAAAGGAATGTAATGTAAATCCAATTTAAAATATTTATTTATAAAAATGATAGCAGCAAAAGGACACAAAAAAAATTCCTAGAAATGTATCCAAGCGAACAAGATACTAACACACAACAGAGTTGAAAAAAATTAGAAATTAAAAGTTGAAAATTAAAGACCAGAAGTACAATAAAGGAATAATTTTTTAAAAAAATCTTTTCATTTTCAGACAATTAACAAAAAGGCCATTTGTCATTGCGCGAAGTGGTTATCTCATTTGCTGTTTCATTAATCTTTCAATGAAAAAAAGTTTTAGGCATCCATCAGATTTTATCTTTGTAACTGCCTACGGAACTGTTTTATGAAATGGATATTCTAATTAATTATTTCTCTAGGATAGTGTGATGTAAGGTCCCTTAAAAATATATCAATTACACTTTGTTTCCTTCATAAGTTCGTGAAATTGTAGAGTGTCCATCACAAATTCAGAATTTTAAAAAATTCGGAAAGATAGATGGCTGGAAGTTTAATTCAGAAGGAAATTTGATTGTTATATAGAAAAAAAGCTTTTTCAAATTGTAAAGTAATAATAATAAAAACTTTTAGTAATTGCTCTCAAAAATTTTCTTATTTAATTTAGGATAAATGAACCTAAGATATATTTCGATGTAAAACTTTGAAGACTTATGACCAGGGATTTACTGGCATTAATTTTCAAGATTTTGAGGGAAATCTTTGTCCTGACGTCCCTGAGTTAAAAAAAAGGTTAAAATGAAATCTGCTATACATATTTCAATGTATCATGTCAGAACATAATTTCTTGAAGGGCCAAGCACCATGTGCTCGTACGAGTTAAATTATATTTTTATTCATTTTAATTGTTTCATCGAATGAGTATTGCAAATGATCCAAAAAAAATTCGCATTTATTGTTTGAAAAAATATCCCACTTCCTATTTATTTCCTTTTAGGTAATCATGTGCTCAAAATGACTTTTTTCTAGGATTTATTCGCTGTTGTCATTAACTTATTTTTTTTAAATCAGAGCTTTTGTAAATGCAATGACAACACGTTATTAAAAGCTGATTTTTTGAGATGCTCGTGCAGATAATAATATTTTGATTTCCACCTACAAATTTTTGTTGACGCCAAAAACCTCATCCCCAATTCAACATCATGTTCTGACATGATAAAAAATATCTAGTTAAAAACTAGTTGGTTAATTAGTTATAATAGTTAATTATTATAATTAGTCAAAATAATTATTTATTGTGTCAGACAGTTTGTTTGTCTGTTTCTAACAAAGATAACTTAAAAACGGTTTCAAATAAACAAACAAAATTTCATATACTGCATTTCTGTTAAATGCTGAGCAAAATCTATCCAGAGGAAGTCTGTCATTCCTGCTGTTTGAGTAAAAATAGAATCAATAATTACAAAATGCAAATAGCTATGCAAATAGAATTTGGTGCCGAAGTTTAGAATTTTAAAACAGAGATTCGTATCAAATTCTGAGCCAAAAGATGAGTCTGCCCTGGGGTGCTCAGCGGATTTTATCCTCAGAAGCTACTGCATAAACTCGGCATAAATTGCTGATTTCGTCAGCGGACTTGGTTACGGCAAGTGCATAAGTAACGATAACAACGAAATATTTCAATGAGGATTTAGGTGGTTTCACCCAGGAATGAAAGGTTTCTGCAGATGACATTTTATCGATAGTGGCTGGATTTATTTTGAGAGCTGAGAACATACAATGTAATTGGTGCCTACGTATTTGCCTAATGCTAGTTTCAAAACCGTTAAAAATAGACACATAGTCCGAAAAGGGAAAAATGCCTCAAATGGCAAGAAAAAATAAGATATAGAATCTGTTTACGAAATTTTTTTCTAATTAGTCATTAGGAATGGGAAAAATATGAAATATTCAAGCATTTTATATATTAATATGTTTTTGTTATTTATTTAGTATTTAAATATATGATAAATTAAAACTGGAAAAAATCTTCGTTTTAAACAATCAAATTGACGGATCATAATAAATTCAATGCGTATTTAAAACCATTTGTTTTAGGGTTATCGAATCTTTTGTGTTGTGATCACCAAATATTTTAATACTATCATGTTTCTTTCATCACCATTGGAATTATGTCCATCTGGATGACGGTAAAACCCACTTGGATTACCTTCTTGGATTGCACTACTTTTCAGGTTGAGCATGATGAATTAAAGAAATCTCTTTGTACAGGAATCATAAAATTAATGTGAAATAAAAAAATTTCATGGTTTGTACACATTTGATAATTTTTTTTCTCACTGTAAGTTTTGATAAGTTTTTGGTTACCAATAATTTCTTGAATATGCAATGATATATTATTTATATAGGATGCTGTGGGAAAGCTAGGTGATAGCTACAACATCAATATTTGGTAGTTTATTTTACTTAACTGAATTTTTATTAGCTAACTATATTAAATATATATTTCCAAATACTTATTATAATACGATGGTGCAGGAAAGCTGTAATGAATAAAAGAATATATAAGAGGCAAAGAATTAAAATAAATGTATCAGCTACAGAAAAAAAATATTAGGAAATAGTATATAGAAGTTAAATATAGCAAGGTATGAAAATAAATGAGCGATAGATATTTCTCTGAAATTTTCGCACATTCTTTCTGATAGAAATCTTATTTTTCTTTACTACGGACAAAATTGTGATCATTCGATCGTACCATCTGTAACAAGCAGTTTTATTACCCTGAACGCCATCATTTCTGAGATTTTATGTCCATAGTTCCACACATGAGAGTTTTATTCTTCTTTGTGTAATAAAGAAAGCCGAATATGCATTTTGACAAAGACTGAAGCCAAAATTCGACACGGATGGCAATTTTGGTTGCAATGTCATAAACTAATTATTTTAAGTTGTTTCGTTTTCTAAAGTATCAGTTTCACATAAGCCAGATATGTGCATAATGATGTGGGGTCACTATCCAATGATGGGACGTGTCTTCTTTGGAGGGGCTGGGGAGTGGTTGGTGATGGTTCTTAGGACTAATTCTTAGTTCTAGTCTATTCTGTCAAGCTGTCTGTCCATTCCGATTCCTCTGTGTGCCTTTAGACAAATTGAAGTATCTATTTATGATTATCTTGTTTACATGCCTACTAGCCGACTTTCTGGCGCAGAGGTAGCGCATCTTCCTCGTCTTCTGGATGTCCCACGTTCGAGTCCCGGTTCGGATATGGTCGTTCTTCTGTGTGCTATCTGTGAGATGCGTGACTGTGCCCCCTGTAAAAAGGGGCTATTCAAACTAATGAGGTGAGTGTGTAGTTAAGTCGTACTCTTGGCCCTAGTTGGCGTTACTTCAAAAACAAGAGATGCTTCTTTCGGCTTAAATCTGCTGATGTATCAGCAGGGGCCTTGTCCATAGGCAAGTGTCATAAGTAACTATAACAACATAACATCATGCGTACGCAAATTAAGATTAAGAGATGGTCAAAGGTGTGACGAATTTTTCCAAGTTCTTTATTTCAGATGCCAAAATTGTGTATTTGCTACATTCAGAAAAACCGGTGAATGGGTAATCGGGTTTACATGCTTATGGAGGTACAAATAGACAGTCAACTTTTTGATCGATACAATTCACAATTTGATATGAATTTAGAAAATGAAACTATAAATCAAATGGCATTTATCCAGGTCATCGCATTTTTACGTATTTGTGTTTACATATATGCGAAAAAGATTGTGCATATCTTGACGGATTTGTATAAATTTGAATTACAGTATAGAGGGAAAAAATAATCTTTTATAATATAGTACTCGTGAAGTTTCTAAGCATTGCTTTAATCTAAGTAAACTAAATAAATATTGAATAAACCAACAAACCATCAAAATCCTCCTATATATGAGAATTTTGATGCAAATATGAGCAACCTTTAGTAAATACTCTGTTTTTAAATTTTTAAGAACTTTTGCATCGTTGCAGTTTGAGATATCATTCTATTCTTCCTATGCTGAGATTTTGATTCAAATGGGAAAATTTGATAAGAAATAGTTTAACCCTTTGCAGTCCGATGTCGAGTGTGACTCACCATTCAAGCTTGTGCATCATGCATCATTTTGACGTTTTATTTATTTAATTTTTCAAATTTAATTGTTAAAAGAGCCTACATAATGGTTAAGAGATGTAGATTAATTTCTCAAGGAAATTCGACTTAAAAGAGTTATGTATATTTTTTTCATAGCAATAAACCAATCTTTGTATTGGATGAATAATTTTGCATCTAATTATTTTTCGGAGTGCACAGGGTTAAGTGAGACATTTGTCTACCAAATTAAATGAAATTATTTTCTGATCTGGAAAGGACTTTCATAATAAAAATCAGAGTAAAAATTAAAGTCCTGCTGCTATGTAAAAAATGAGTGTCTTTTAAATGCATTTATGATAGTTATTTAGAAATATTACAACAGCTAAAGCCCAAAAATATAATTGAAATACCTTCTGGCTAATAGAAATTCCTTGCTGCAAGCTAAAGTACTTGAATTACAATTAATTGATAATTTTTATAGCCTTTTTATTCTCAGCTAATTACCAAAATGAGAATTTATCATTATACGAAGTGGCTATCTTACTCATCGTTTCACCAATAATTCGGTAAAAAAGTTTTGGACATCCATCAGATTTTATCTTTTAAACTGTCGACAGAGCCGCTTTACTAAACGGATGCTCTAATTAATTATTTCTCTAATTTATCATCATCTAAAAAGGCTAGTTACAATTTCTCTAAGTTGTTAAAACTGAATCAAATGTAATTTATTTTTTCTCATAAATTAATCATAATTTAAAGCGTCTATCAAAAAAGTATACTATATTGAAAACACTGAATTCGGAATTTTAAGAAAGGAAGATATAAAAAACATCAGAAAAAAAGAATAGTTGGATGTTTAAACATGGAGCATATTTAATTTTTCTAGAAAAGAAGACTTTTTAAATTCATAGGCAATTTAGAAATATTTAGCATTTTCTCTTAGAATATACTAAATGCTAAATACTTTTTTATAAATTGTAGTAGATGGAATAGATGTTAATAAAATTTTTTAAATTATTGGTTCATTAATTATTTTATTAATTAATTGGAAAATAACTTTCTTGCCAAAAACCTTCATTTTTGCACCGCCAAATAAATTATTTTCCCCACGCCAATGGGGATTCGCTTAACAAGTTTTCGGCCGATTATTTCAAACGGTTCTGTTTATTTTCTTAATGTTTGATGCATTTAAAATTAAACATTGCTAATGAATAAATTTTTTTGAATTCATTTTGAAATACTTTCGAATTAAATTAATACAGAATAAAGAAAATTAAAAATTTCTAATCTTCTTTATGATAATCCAACTGGCCTAGAAAATTCCCGCATTTGCCTTGCTTCAATGGCTTTGAAAATTTAACGTCAATTGAGTGTGTTCTCATAGTCTTTTGAGTCTGTTTTGATTTGTGTTAAATGGATACGACTTTGTGTAATTCAGGTATAATTTTTTCATCAATTATTTTTACTAATTGTAATAATTTAATAAAATACAACGAAAATTAAAAATTCCTTCGTTTATCTACGTAGGAATTAGCTTAATTTTTTGTATTACTTGTTTAAATATGATTTCTTAAATATTTCTTATTTAAATTCCATTTGCAAATACTTCAGACAAATGCAGATAAAAATGCAGAAAAAAATATGTATAAGTAATCCTTAATTTTTTAAATATGACATTGATTTGATTTTGTATTTTGTTATCTTATGTAAATTAAATTAAATATTTCCCCCGTTCTAGTTTTTTTTTTTTTGACAAAAATTCGAAAACAGTCTAAAACCGTTTATTTTGGAAATACTGTATTCGAAAATCGGTGTTTCAAAAATGAATTTTTTTTTATAAATCCAGGAAAGAAATATAACATTGTTTAATTTTTGAAATATGATAGCTTGAATTTCACCCCGTTTCGAACGTTTTAACAATCAGATCCCCCCCCCTAATGGCATTGTATTTAGTATGATATCCTAAAAATTGGGAATAGGATCGTCTAAATTCATTTGCAAAAGGACTCTTATTGTTTTGCATCAAGACATTGTATTTGTGGAAGGTTGAATTGTTAAATAAATGTGTAAAAATGTGTAAAAATTATATGCATCAATCTGATACGTGGGGCTTACTGCTTTAAACATCAGATAACGATTTTCTTAAGCAAAATATTTTGAACACTATCAGCTCTATCAAATTCTCTAAGGCCTATTAAAAAGAGCTGCATTGCTGAAGTAAGCACCCCTAACGAGTAAACCTCAAGCTGAAATTTTGCTCCTGTAATGATTAAACTTTACAACTTCCTACAGTTATTAGCAACATTAAATTAAGAAAACAGTTCCTATCACATTAACTATTCATAACTGTTTAATGTTGAGGTTTATCGTGAACATGTGGTATAGAAAGCCAGTTGGAAAATTTGTTTTATTTTTTATTGATAGTTATATACAGTATTTTACTTTTTTCAATTTTTGCTGTTTGAGTAGGATAAAAAAAATTTGTTTGTTATAAGGGCATTTTTGTTGGAAAGTAAACCCGAGTAAGTTCTCCAGTAGCATTAAAAAAAATCAGAATTCAAATTTTCTTCTTTGAAGAATAGGAATATAATACCATTATTTCAGCTTACAAAAACAGAATAACAGCTATTTTCTGGTGTAATTCAATGCCCCTTAAGGTTTAAAGGAAGATTTCTATAATGTTCTATAATAATATTAATCTATTTCTATAATTCCTCTATAGTCTTTTCTATAACGAAAACGCAATTTTATATAAAAAGATAAGAGGCTCCCTCTATATAAAAAATTGAGATCGTATCTTCTTTTTTTCTTTTTCTTTAATGTCTATTTTATGAAGCTTTTTCTTTATTTTCATTTTACCAATAAGAAGACGCGTTTTTATTATATATTATATGATTGAAATTGATTTAAAAGGTGATAAACTTTTCTCCGAAGTTTCCCCACTTATTATCTAAAAAATGGATATGTATGCTATTAACCGCATTCAATTAATGAACAGTGTTAAGAAAGAGGACACATATTTTTGCTTTGTCGATCTTTTTAATCTGGCAAGTAATCGCTGGGAAGGGATTGATATAAAAATGCCAGAAAATCAGATATGTATTTTGTATGCTTTTTTTTCCAATCAACATTTGATACCTAACTTCAATTGTGTTCTCAAAATAGCGCATCACACGAATAATATTTAGTATTTTCTCTTACTTAGTCAAGTCAAAAAACATTTTTGAGCCAATTATTTTATTTATGAGGCATATTTTTTTTCTAAATATTTACCATAAAATGGCTTTAAAAGATATGATGGGTAAAAAATGATAGAAAAAACTCAGCAAAAGTAATAGTTCAACAGAAAAAAAATCGAAAAATAAACATCGAAGACAAAACGGGCATTAAATATAACAAAGAATAACTACCTGGAGAAATTTCCTCCACATTTTTTTGCTTATTCTCTAAAAATTTCTACAAAACGTACAGCATAGCATTAGTGCACATTAAATGCAAAATATAGTTTATATATGAACAAGCGATTTTTTTTGTAATAAGAAATAAAGAAGTTGGAGCAATAATTACGAAAAAAATAATTATTTATTTATTGAAAAAATAATAATAAATAGAAAAATAAATATTACGAAATAAAATAATCATAACACAAATTTATTGCAATGCAGAATATCATGCTTATAACACTGATTCTTCTTTTAAAAATAAAATTAAAAAAAAAGATTAAAATGAAATCTGCTATGAATATTTCGATGTATCATGCCAGAACATCATTTCTTGAACGGTCAAGAACCACGTGCTCGTGCAAGTTAAATTATATTTTTATTCATTTTCATTGTTTCATTGAATGAGTCACTTTAGTACTGCAAACAACCCTTAAAAAACTTTGGCACGCATTTATTGTTTTGAAAAATACCCCATTTCCTGTTTATTTCGTTTCATATAATCATGAGCTCAAAATGAGAAAATGTAAAATGTGCTGAATATGACACTTTTCTAGGTTTTACTTATTCTAGTCATTAACTTTTTTAAATCGGAGCTTTTGTAAATGCAATGAATACGCGTTATTAAAAGTTGGTGAGGTGCTTGTGCAGATAATAAAATTTTTATTTTTCCCCTACGGAATTTTGCTGATGCCAAAAACTCATCCCCAAAAATACATCACGTTCTGACATGATAATAATCACAATGTTTTCTGTTAAAAAAATCTTAATGTTTTGCATATATAGAAAAAGTGTTATAGTGTATGCAAAAAAAGAGGGGTTTTGCTCTGTTTTCTTTTTTAATAGAAATATAATGAAAAACAACAACAAAAAAAACTGAATTTTCATGTGTTTTAATTATAACAAACTTAGGGTACCTTGTTTATGAAAGGCAAATATCTATTTAAATAGAGACTGACTTCAAAGCATGGCATGAAAGCTTCAGTGAAGAATTAAAATTATTAACCATATTTTTTGTTGATAATTTTAAATAAACAAAGAGAAATGAAACTATTATGAAAAATATAAACTTTGTGTAAAATTAATTAAAATGAAAATTCGATAAGTCCTTCTATAGAATTACAAATAATTTATGTGTCATTATTTGCTAGATTATATTTTGCTTGCAATCATCTGGCAATTAAAAGAATAACAAAAATCCAGATGTTTTTATAAAGAATATTTGATAATTAGGCTATATAAAAAGCAGTCCAAAAGCATTAAGTACAAAACATTACAAGAATAGTATAAAAGTTACGAACACGATAAGATCATTCGAATAAGAAACACATTGCAACATTGGAAACGTGCGAATTCCTTCATGGTCCGTAAAGAAAAGAGTCAGGCTTTAAAATCCGAGATATACGCTTTTAACACAATAGGCAAAAGGAAAGCGATTCTGATGATGAGGCACTTTTTCACCAGGCTTTTCACTTTGACCGTGAGCAATAGAAATAATGTTCGGAATGTGATTTTGGAATTTTACAAGCAAAGCAAATTTAGATTTTTTTCTTATTGTTAGTTCGACTTCCGTTTCATATTCGAGATACATTTTCTGAGTTCTACTTTTACGTATTTATGTGCTTATTTTGTTTGTTTTTCTTATCTTTCCTTAAATATAAATTTTTAATATGTTAGGTTAATGAATTTTCTGTCCTTCAGGGGGTCACTTAGAAATGCGAATGAGATGCTTCCGGCATGGTGGTTGGATATCATCCTTCTGTAGGATGGGAGTTTGGCTCCTCCCATAGATGGAGGAACGTACTTTCTACGGGAAGGATTGTACAGTGGCCGGTGATGGCCCTTAGAACTCAACCATAGTTCCCGCCAGTGTTGCCGTTGCTCTGTCCGGTCATTCATTTTTTTGGTGCTTCTTCGGGAGGGTCAGAGAGTCTGGTATGACTTATGAATATTTTCTTAAATCGAAATATATGCCAAATATATGAATTTGTTTTGTTTCAAGTTTGATATATTTCTGGAAATTTACTTGTCCGAAAAATATTGAAAAGATTCAAAATTTTGTAAAAAGAAAATTATGATACATAAAAAAAATAAACTGTATTTAATGGAGATTAGGGATAAATATCATTATTATGATAAGGATTAGTATCTTAGGATAAGACTATCTTTATCGTTATTATGATAAGGACAGATTAGAAAAGCTGTTAATGGGTAAAAAAGATTTAAATAGCGAAAAATTGACCGAAAGTAAAAGGGTAAAAATTAAGAAAACAGTAATAAGAGGGTATGTAGATATTAAGCTTAACAAAAAAAAAAAATAAACCTCTTGGTGTTGCCTACTCCAAATTTTCTTGATTTCTTTGCTATAAACTTCTCATGCTAGAGAACATCTTACATGGTATTGGATATAGTTACAATCGCCACTAATTTTTTTGAAAATATGACACTTTTTATTGAATATATCGTATCTTTAGCAAATCAATGGGCTTGACTATTAATCTTTAGTACGCAATGATAATATCTAAAAATGGAATTTCTGCTTTAAACACATTTTTTCAATCTATTAAAAATAACATTTGACACAAAACACCATTCTAAATTTGATACATTTAAGTTATTATCTTTTTGAACTATCAAGTATCTGAATGTATAGACAAACAGCACAGATAATTAATCAACAGTTGGAATTTACTCAGACATTTATATACAGTCAGGTCTCTTTTTATGCGGATTGTTTTTTATGCGATTTTGAAGTTATGCGGTTTGTATTTCATCCTCCAAACATTACTAGATTTTTGTTAATAATATTATTTTTTATACTTATTATTATTATTTATTATAGTGATTATTATTATTATTTATACGAATTAAAACTCCCACCGTTAGTAAAAATTAAATAATTTGATTCGAATTGTTTTAACCCCCTCCCTACATTGGTATGTTGCATTTCCTTCTAAAATCAAATTAGTAATAAATTTCAAAAAATGATCAGCAACAATTTGCAAAGAGATCCGTTATAAGTGCAATGCCTTCAGTTCCCATTTAATATTTTGGAGAATAAAAAAGGAAGAAATGAAACAAGATTTGCCAAATGATGTAGGGTTTTTTTTTCTTCGAGAAAACGAATTTTGTAACGAAATTCTTCTTATGAAACTACCTATACAAGGCAGAAGAAAGTAAAATAATTTTCTAGGAAATTTATAAAATGCAATCGAATTTTTCTTTACAAAAATCAAACGTCGACTGCTTAAGAATAATAAAAAAAAAGAAGGGGAAAGTATGGATGATTTATATTTCTAGCGAATGTGAAAACAGTATCCGTTTATAAACGTTTTCCTTATCGAATGAACGAGCCTCTATATTACAACGTGAGCTGCAGAACTGCATGTCTGGTTATCGTTAACTATATAAAAAAATAAAAAAATCCTCATCACAAAGTTTAATTACTGATTACATTGACAGAAAAGGGAGAGCTACACAGAACGAGAATGAAGTTTGTGAAAATCCATGGCCTTCACCGCAAATATCTATTGCAGAGACAGTCTCTTCTGATGATGAAGGTGATTTGGAACCACTTCGCAAACGGTGCAAACGATAATGCGATAAACGATAGGCAGATAGGCAAAAACGATAGGCAGCTAGGCAAATGATAAACGATAGGCAGATCGATAATGATTAAAAATGTAAAACTATGTGTATTACTTTTCCATAAAATAAAATGAATTAAGGCTTGAATACAAGTTATTTTTAGCTTTTGTATGAATTTCCTTCAGACATTCGAAGTAATTTATGATGCAGGCTATTTCTTTTCATTTCTGCAATTTTTTAAATGCGGGTTTATGTTAATTTTAGCTAGTTGTTTTGGTTTTATGCGATTTTAGAAAACTAAAGAACGTATCCCTACTTTTTCCATTCGAGTAATGTCTTTTTTAATGCGATTTTTTTATATGCGTTTTTCAGTAGGACGTATCTACCGCATAAAACGAGACCTGACTGTACATTATAGATGTTAAGTCAGTGTACTGAATTTTATGAGTCTAACTACCTTTGTTTTGTAATTATCGTGTTGACATGTAATCGTACAGACAGACTTCCTCTAAACAGATTTTACTCAAACTTTGAGAGATGTGAAAATTTGGTGTAAAGAACGAATGCCAATTTTAAACCATCCAGCTATCAACACTTTTCAGTTATCTATGTCATAAAGATGGACATTTTCCAAAAATGCGTTTTTCGAACTTAGGGAGGTCAAGAATGCGAAGATTCGGTCAAAATTTCGAATTCGAATTCTTTGTCGATGACTCTACTTTCTCTATACTATGTTTACGAGAAAGTAAAAACAATGAACAAGAGGGATCTAAAAATGGTAATTCCAAGAAGACAATTACAGTCTTGAACAGTACAAAATCTTGCAAAATCGATAAGATCCTCTCTGGGGAAAGAGACACGTTCGCAACATTATAAACGTGCAAATTCCTTCATGGTTCCGAAAGAAAAGAGCAAAGCCTCGAAATTCGAGATATTCGCGTTTAACACAATAGGTGAAAGGAAAGCGATCCCTATGATGAGGCAGTTTTTTTATTAGGTTTTTCGCGTTCAGCACGAGGTGCGGAAGTAGTGTCCGGAATGTGATTTTGGAACTGTAAAAGCAAGCAGATCTAGATACCTTTTCTGTCATTTTTCTGACCTTCCTTTTATTGTTCAGAATGTATCAGCTAGCTTCCGATTTTTTTACAAATTTTGCCTACATTTATATTATTTTCTTTAAAGCTTCAAATATGTCAGCCATTTGAGCCTTTTCATGAATCTGAATCTATGTATTATATGAATTGAAAATATAATCTTGGAAGTTTGCCGTATTTTATGAAATTTGCTGTCCAAGAAATCTTGGGAAGACTGCTGAATTATGTAAAATAAAAATTATAAGCTCCTGAAATAAAATCCATTTGGTGTTTAATGTGTCCAAAAGATTCTCAGTTTCCTGTTTATTAGTTACAATCTCTTGGGGGGGGGGGAGTTACAAATTGAAAGGAGAACTTTGTTATGCTGCTTGAAATCTTAAAAATTACTTCAAAGTCTATGTTGCTGTTGTTGTTACTTATGGCACTTGCCAATGGATAAACCCCCCGCTGACACATCAGCAGATTTAAGCCGAAAGGAGCGTCTCTTGTTTTTGAAGGAGCACGACCTAGGGCCAAGAGTACGACTTATCTACACGCTCATCACAATCGCTTGCACAGCCCCTTTTTACAGGAAGGCACATTCACACATCTCACAGATAGCACTCAGAAGAACAGCCATGCCCAAACCGGGACTCGAACCCGGGACTCCCAAAACACGAGGAAGACGCGCTATCAAAGAATCTGATACACATAATAGTTCTATAAAAAGTTAGTTATAATTTGAAAATTTATATGATTCACTTGATATGCTGCTTGTATGATAAGTGGTTTCAATATGTAGAATAAAAGAGATGTCATTAATCTTTATTATTTTACATATCATTTAGTGTGACCAAGAATTCCCGATGACCCAGTGTTTCATAGAAGTGTAGGTGGAAATGTGGAAATCTTTGAGGATTTTGGATATTATTATTATTTAATTGGTACTTTCCCAAATTAATATACTTTTTATAAAATGTCCGAAAAGATTTAAATTACTATTAATCAATCAATAATTCTTTATAAGCTTTCCCTCGATGAGTCATCAATTGTTTTTGGGTTGCGTTATTCTCTCTCTTTATTGATAGACGCTTCGGAAACTAACGCATATTTCTAAATAAATCATAACTCGGAAACTATTACATAATAATAAACAAATTACAATTCTGAAACTAAAGGCAAAATACTGAGCAAATTAATATTCGGAGCTAAATGTATAATGCTAAATAAATTTTACTTCAGAAATTAATACGTAATGCTAAGCAAATTCCAATGCGGAAACTAATGCATAATACTAAACAAATTATAATTAGGAAACTATTGCATAATACTAAACAAATTACAATTTGGAAACTATTGCATAATACTAAACAAATCACATTTTGGAAACTAATGCATAAAATTAAACAAATTATAATTCGAAAATTAATAAACCTAAATGCTCAAGGAAGACAATATTTATATTAACTGAGAAATCTTAAATCTTTTGATTTAATGAAGACATTTTTTTGAAGAAAGTAAATATGGACTACTAACTTGAGAACTTTCGCAACTAGTAATTGTTGCAATTCCAAAATCTTCGTCTATATATCCTAAAGCAAATTTATGGAACTGTTGTTGTTGTTTGACTAATGGCACTTGCCGTGGACAAGCCCCGCTGATACATCAGCAGATTTTAAGCCGGAGATATACGTTTCTTGTTTTACAAGAAGCGCCATCTAGGTCCAAGAGTAAGACTTAGCTATACACGCACGTCACAACCCTTTTTAGGGGGAGGACTAAATTCATGCAAATTCATTCATACATCTCAGATCGTAATTTAGATCTGGAACAGAGAACGATTACCTCTGACCCAATACCCCAATGGTATTACTCTCGACATGGAGGACTTTGCGACCACGAACAGATTTAAGGAGCGCCAATCGCCACACACTCGGGGAATCTTTTGGCCGGTGAGCTTCGAACTCGTAACCTAAGGAGTACGAGTCCAACGCTCTACCCACCAGGGCATCCCAGCCCTATAAATCTATTTAACTTTGTTGTATTTTAACAATACCTATGTTCTTCAATAGTGCTCTTTGTCTGAAATTTTACGTCTTTAAAGGCATATCAATTTGCAAACATATCATAGCTTGTGGTACTTAACGATGGGTTTACGCTCAACCATTTATAAAGTTTAAGTCACGTATGAGCAGAGGAAGGAATGCGCATGAGCTGAAAGAGCGAACAATACCATTCTTGTTCTTTATGGGACAAGTACTTGCTTCTGTACAATTTTTGCTCATGCTTAGTCTTGCTGTATGAATTGTAGCTAGCTGAATGTAAACCCCTACATTATGAATTATCATTCCTGTGACAAAGCATGATTACAATTATCAAAATAGTCAAAAAGATGCAAGTGCATAGTTGCAGATGTAGTTGATGTAGGCGACAAACAGCGGATTACGGCATGGTTTCATTTGGAAACATGAACCGGAAAAATACACGGGCTCCATTTCTGGATTGTCTTCATGAGTTCTTCTGAAATCTCTCCTCCAAGAGAATATGAATGGGAGGCAATTAATTTTGAAACTCCTTCAGAAAAGCAATATATCTCATCAAATTAGAGCTAAATCAGACTTCTACATTCAACGTAAACCAGATATTCCAATCAATTTAATCAATGGAAATCTACACATGTGGATTTTTGAAAGGATGTCTGCCTATGAGGATGCACTTTTCATTTATTTTTTAGTCTTTTTGTAGAAATTGTAGAGATTCATCGCAGGTAGCAGTATCAAATAAAATGAAATGCTTTCTTCGGTCAGAAAATAAATTAATATGCATATATCACCAGAACCAAAATATATTTTTAGCAGATTGCTACAAATACATTTAACGTAAATGGTAATTTTGAAGTACTTATTATTTTTTCATTCTTTAAAATTCTTTTTTAAAGATTGAAATGGGGAAAAATATACATATGCAGATAAAGATAAGAATTCGTGAATTTGAGTTTTTATTTACTTACCATACATATGTCTGACCACGAAACGAACTCTGTTGTCCCATTTGTAGGCATCCATCACCTAAAGATTCTGAAAAAGAGAGAGAAAAAAAAGTTTAAATTTAAATTTCCGTTAAACAGCGCCATCTAGTTGCAAATTTAAAAAGCACTAATAGGAAGATTCCACATAATTAATAATAATGAATTAAAAATTAAATATTAAAAAAGTAATTAAAATAAAAAAAATTATATTTATAGAGCAGTAAAAAGTATATTTTAAAACTGTGTTTTATTTTAATCGTGTTAGAAATTATCTATCAAATAATGAATTACTTTTAATTTAATTAATGATTTCATAGAAACAACGGCATCATGTAGTAAATTTTTTAAAATAATACTCTTTTGAAGATTCCATAATTTTAATAATAATGAATTAGAATTTAAAGATAAAAGAATAATTAATATCAAAAAAAGTTCTATTTCATTGTACAGTAAAAAAATATTTTTAAGCCTGCTTTTATTATTTCTTTTAATTTGATTTTGTTTTAAATTTATGAAGATGGAATTTTATAATAGACAATTTCCATTAATTTAATAATACACTAAAATCTTGAAATTTTATAGTTCTGTGCATCTTTAATTATATTATAATATTTTAAGGTTTCAAAACTGAATTGTAAATTTATTATTAGTTGGATTAAAATTTTATATAATATGAATGACATTATTCAGAAATGCTTTGAGAAAAAAAATGAAGCAAAAATTAAAACGTGATTTAAAATGCAACTTTTTTTATTAGAACACAAAATATAAATATATTAGAATGCCTTTATTATATTCATAGTTTTAGAATGGAAATTAGTAAATATTTTAAGCCCTTGTATACTTTTGTGATATACATTAAACTAAACAATTTTCAAATGTTGAGAATACACAGAGTTATTAAGATCAATATTAACTGAAATTCAAAATGATTCCATTGCCATTCGAGTCAAAGGATTCTTGCAAATTATTATAATTGCCAATCGCTTTAGATTGATGAACAGAGTGATAGTAACTGGCAGCTGTAATTTAACTTGATTACTTTACCTTAAAATATGAAACTGAATTAAGATGAATGCTAGAATAATACATCTCTTTTCATTGTATTTCAGTATAATTTAATGCAATTGCAATCGCATTGCTTAATCAATTCATAGTTAATTAATCATATTTCGAATCGAATTTTGTGATTTAAGCTTGCATTGAAATGATTAATATTTAGTTTGCTAATGTAAGTTAGTGCTAGCATAGATTTTATACATTATATGTTTATTTAAAATTTGAATGCTAATATTATTAATAGTTTAGTAACTGAATTAAAAATTCTTGGATGAATAATATTTTGATCACATTGAAGCTAAACACAGATTTAATATTTATTTCAGGAAACATTTTTTATCGGAGACATGGTCTTTTGCACCTGAAGTGAAATCGCTGTGTAAATTTATCGTTTGGGGATAAAACTCTAAAGAGAATATTTATTTATATTTAATTTCAATAAATATTCTTTCTGACGTAGCAATTTGTTTTGTAAGTAACGTAACTTTCTATAATAATTAAATTATTCTTACAATATGAAAAATGATCATTTTCTATATGATAATTGCAGTTTTTATATTAAGCACATTTTCTTTATTGAAAAGCAATTAGGAGAGTGGAATTTGAATATATAATCAAATTTGTGTTTAAAATATTGTTATATTAACCGCATTTGGCAAGCAGTTTGTTATCTCATTGGCATTTTTGGGTGTAAACTTTTTGATAAGGAATGCGTTTGCTTGAAGTTTAACTGCGGTTTGATATTAAAAAAATATGAATTTGATCGAATCTATTAATTACAAATCAACAATATACGAATTAAAAAAGTTAAAAATCACAAACTAAAAGTGAAAGCGAAAATCTGATTTTGGAGTTAATATCTGAGAAAAAATAATATTTTATGTTGATTTTAATACTCAAAGTTAAGCTTTTGAAAAGTTTGTTAGAACAATTGGAATTAATTTGAATTTCATCATCATAATAAATGTTTTGTTGCAGATTTTAATTCAAATAAAATATAATAAAAAATATTAGAAGTGGCAAAATTATATGAAAATAAAATTGGTATCACAAACATATAACTTTTTGATTTTAGGATATTGTAAAAATCAATTTATAAGATAATTATACCAAAGATGCCTATAGTGCCAAGTCTCCAATTAAAACTCCTAAACCAGATTAAACAATACTTTGAAACAGCTGCAATTGGACTTTTTTTTATTAAAATTATGAGATAAGTTGATTCTATTGTTTTATCTAAGAAGACTTCATTTTGAATTTTTATAGGTCCTAATTAATGAATATTTTTTGGATTCTAAAATTAAGAACTTAAATAAATTGGCGATATACTAGTCTGGGCTTTAGACTACAAGATAAGTATAAGCTTTTGTAAGCATCGGAAAATGACATCGGATAGTTTTATAAACAATACAAAGTATCATACGGCTTAGGAAGAAAGTTGAATTTAAGAATTCTGGGAATAACAGAAAAATCACACACACACACAAAAACAAAAACAAGAAAGCATTCGATTTAATATTTCACTATTAGAGATTAATATTTTTTTAAACAAGAAATTTTGTGAAATAAATGCTCATATTAGATTCAATTAATTCTTCATTTTAGCAATAGTTGACTTAGGAAAAATAAACAGCTTAATCTTTTAATGATCTAAACTTTATTCTATCGGCATCATACTTATTCCGAAAAGTATACATCGAATTCTGCAATACAATATTCCAATAATATTTGGATCATATTATTTATGACTATCTTAATCATCAGAGTTTTTAGCAATCACAGAACCGACTCATCTTCACGGAAAATTCACAAAGAATTCCGTTAGAATTAAAATGAAAAACTATGAAGTAAAGGCAGACGATTTCAAAAAGTTAGAACAGATGTTTTGAGTTTTTTAGTTTTGTTTTATGTTCTTACAAAACAGATAATAATAATTAGAATGAATTAGTTTGGAAAATATAGCAAAAAGATAAATACTTTCTGTTCGTAGTTCAACTGAAAAATAAAACTATAATGTTTATTAGCATTAATAATATTTTCAAAAATAAAACGCAATTTAATTACATTCTACAATGGATGTCTACTTGCTGATTATTTTTTATTTTTATTTCTAACAAAATTGTTGTAGTAGATGCACTACTCAACAAGCGAAAGAAGATTGTAAATAAATTTGTATTAGGGTTGCCATGATATTTTTTCTGCTTGCATGTTTGGGTTACCATATTGGCGACAAACTCTGGTCTCATCAAACTAAGATTCAAACAATATTGTTTATTGCTACAATATGAACTAATACATTCGTTACTTTGGTTATGCTTTTTCGACTTCGCGTTTTGCCTCACACCGGTGTTTATTTGTCTATTGACTTATTTAAACCTGTTTGGACTTTTCATCAGCGAATCGAATGAACGATAATCTAAACATATATTCGAACGTTTATCTTTCTATTTAATATAAATATCGACACTTATCGGAGAAAAAAAAATTTAATTCCGTTGTAACTTCGGAATTGTGCGATCTTTTAATTTTCGAAAGGAATCAAATGCTGATATTTTTAAAACTATACAAGACTGCCTTTTTTTCATGCTGACTTTATCTATATTTTTAGCTACATATTCGGTTAGTCGCTTTATACAGTATTTGTCATGGATTAGATACAAAAAACACTTGTTAACAGTCAAAAATTTTATGTTAATTCTAAAGAATAAAAATAATTAAAATCTATCTGCGTCTTCTTTTTATATATATGTGATCATTTAAAAATCTGAATTAGAATAATTAGCGACAACTTTTAATGCTGTTTGTTTTATTTGTGAATTACTTTGATTGATGATGATACATTCCTACTTTGTAAGAATTATAAAGATATTTAGAATAATCTAATATTTAAAAAGAAATCTCTAACGTCTTATATCAATCGATCAATTCCTTTGGTCAAGTTTGTTTCGCAAAGAATAAGGAAATTCCCAAACGATTCCGTAAAAGAAAATACTCTTTTTTAAAATTTATATTTTCCTTCTAATTACCTGATAAAGAAATAAATGATCATTCCAAAATTTGAAACTGTGGTTTTTATCGCATCAATACACTCATTTCAAAAATAAAATCAGATGATAAAACTAGATGATCATGATATAAGTTTAGAAGTATAATAAACTTAATTTCCTTCAAATTACTAAATTTGAAAGTGTTTAGTTAGATGCAAAAGCCCTCAACGATCTAGACAGCACATTACTCGCAATATTTATAACTTTTCTTCCAAATAAAAATTTATAACTATATAAGTTGCTTAAGCAATTAAACGACGGCAAGTCCCATTACCAGCATTCCGTTATCTTGTTAAAGAGGAGCTCATAAATTCTTCAAATTGCTTTTTCAGCCACGATATCAAAGTCTTTAGCTACTTTTTTTCCCTAGAAAGTTCTAAATGAAATCGAGTAAAACATCATTAAAGTAACCTGGAACACTGCTCTGAGAATTAATATTTTAACGGTTTAAAAGCGTCTAGCTATCGATTAGTTAATGTAGGTTCATCAAAAAAATTGAGAAATAATATTAAGGTTTTTAATTTTTAAATGTTCTATTGATGTTTGATATTTTTATTTGGAAAATTACTTCTGTACAAATTTGTTTAAAAATAAGTCATATATTTTGAATTGTGCAAATTCTTGGAGTATACTTAATAGAATTATTATAATCTATTCGCCATCTGAAACTTAATTATTTTTTTCAACTTAATAAGGTAAGAATTAGTATATTAGTCCTCAGTAAGGCTTCCAGTAAATTTACTTCATTTTCTTGTTTAGGCTACTTACTTGGCGACTGATTTGAAGAGCAAAATTTTTTAAAAAATAAAATAAAATGCTAAATTCTAGCAAATAATTTCGGCTTGAACAGAATTATCCACTCTGACTTACTTATTGCTTTCATTTTATAAAGCTCAAAATAATAATAAAGATTAAAATGAAATCTGCTATGCACATTTCAATGCATCATATCAGATCATCATTTCTTGAGCGGCCAAGCACCACTTTCTCGTGCCAGTTAAATTATGTTTTTATTCATTTTAATCGTTTCATTGAATGAGTCCTTTTAGTATTTCAAACGATTCAAAAAAACTTTGTCCCGCATTTATTGTTTAAAAAATATCACGTTTTCTATTTATTTCATTTCATATAATGACGTGCTCAAAATGACATTTTTCTAGGTTTTATTTTCTGTAGTCATTACTTATTTTTTAAAATCAGAGCTTTTGTAAATGCGATGACAGCACGTTATTAAAAGCTGATTTTTTGAGATGATCATGCAGATAATAAATTTTTTATTTTACGCCAACTGAATTTTGTTGACGCCAAAAACCTCATCTCAAAAACAGCATCATGTTCTGACATGATAATAATAAAAAATATATTTTCAATAAAGAAAAAGAAAATCTACGATCACAAATTTCTAGTTATCATGTGAGATTAGTATTTTTTAAGTGATTATTTCTCTTAATTAATTTGTCATTAACAAGTTTAAACCATTTCAAAAAGCAAAACTGGTAAAAGCAGGTCATTATTATTTTTAAGTCATTATTTGTCTTAGTTAATTTAAGTCATTTTGTTGTTTAAACCATTTGAAAAAGGAAAAAGTGGTAAAAATAGGTGAACCTATTGAAAACGCATCTCCCTCAAAGAAGCATTCATAATAATAATGCAATATTGGTAAAAGCAGGTAAAAAATATATGCGATTAAAAGATGTCGATGAATATTGCCAATCTATTATACTTTATTCTCTGCTTTTCAATGCATTTATGAAATTTTGTGTTGCATGAACTCTTATTTTTATTCTTAAGCAATAAACAATCATATTATTAATAATGATTGAAATATCAATAAGAAGTATTTAACATAGATTATAGTGTTAAATGTTGCACAAATATATCAGTTATTTCATAATACCCGTAAGACCTGTAATTAAATCTAAAAGTTCCACTATGATATCAATTTAAACTGTTACTGAATGCAGTAAAAAATGTAAGTACGTGTCGTAGCAATTAATACGAATTAAAACGATAAAGATTGAAAAATTAACTATTTCATTTATAGAAGAAACGACTTGTCTAGAATAATAGCATTATTATGTAGCATTCTAATAATAATAATAATAATAATGATTCTATTAATAGTTATTATAATAGTATCAATATAATCTTTCTACAAGTGAATAAATAAACGCGTTTCGCGAAAAAAAAATTATAAGCAATTTTATTATCCTATTTTAGTGCTACATGGACAAAAAAATCTAATCTTTTATGCTTACAATGAATATTAAATTCATTTAATATAGCTAATATGACCACACCTATAGTTATTTATAGGGTTTGGGGGTTCAGTTTCATACTGATATTCAATATAAATCTGGAATATTATGATAATACGATAAGTCGTAGTCCATGACAGGAAACATCAAGTTTTATAGGTGTATTTGCTAAATATATAACTTTCACCAATGTTTTAATAGTATGGTGACTGAATAACATGAATGAATGGATTTTTTCAACCTAAAAAGATGAAGCAATTTTAAAAAAGATATTTTTGTAATTCGATCTTAATCGGTCAGCTGATGAACCCACATTGATGATTTATTTATGTAAATGTATTATTGAAATTCTACATACAAATCTGTAGAGATATGTAAATTATACTTATATCATAATTAAATATATAAGTAAATGTTTATACAAATAATTTATAAGATCATTAATTGAAGGAATTCCTGTGAGGAAAACGTATAAAAATTGTACAGGAAATGTACGGTTTTCTTTAAAGTATGTTATGTCTATAAGTTGGCATAAGTACTTATAAATTACGATATATACCATAAAAAAATCGTTGGGAGTAGCCCCCAAAAATTTTCTCGCATAATCTTTAATAAACTTGCAGTGCCAGAAAATGCTTTACATGGAATTAGATTGCAATAGTAAAAATTTGTTAACATTTAACAAGAATTTGGCAATTTAACTCAAACTATCGTGTGATGCTTGACAATTTATTCAATGATTAATTTCATGGCGTTTGATAATAATATCAAAAAATCGAATTTGTGTATTAGACAAGTTTTACTGAATTGATTTAAACAAACATTTAGCTCTAAACTATACTTGCATCACAAAATCACATGCTAGATTTGATGTATTTGCGTTTTTGAGTTATAAGACCGCAATTATCTGAAAGTACAGACAGACAGACAATCATTCTGCTGTTGGATTGCCTCAAATTTTGATAGGTAACTGCACAAAATTTGTTAAAACTGTTTGGCGAATTTTATCAATTTATGCGTCTTCATTTTGTAATTATCACCTTAATTTATATTCGTACAGATGGACATACTAGGCTTTTCTGAAGAGATTTTACTCAAAAATTGATAGAAATCTGCACATTTTGTGTAAAGACCGAGTACCAAGTTTCAACCATCTAGTTTAAAGAATTTTTGAGTAATTTTTTTTCACAGATATATAGACACACAGACAAATAGACATTTTCCAAAAACCTATTTTTTATGAACTCAGGTAGATGTGAAACATTGAAATCCTTCAAAATCTCAAGTTCGGATTTTTTTGACGATTACTTTATTTCCTTTATATTACATATACAGGAAAATAAAAAAAGTTGAAAGCTGTGAAGTTTCAATCAAACAAGGCGGGTAATTACTTCTGTAGATGTAGGTAATTATAAAGGAAGGATTATTCAAATATTTTTTCAAATGTTTATATTTTATTAGAAACAAAAATCCTAATTTAAATATTTTTCTAAAAAAATTTGGAATATATTTTTGCATAAAATCGAATTTTACCTTATTTTAAAACTCGAATAATTGACTTTATAGTGAATTCAAATTTACTTTAATGAATAATTAAAAATCCTTAGTAATTTTGCAAAAATATTTTTCATTATAGTTATATTATTTATTATTATTTTATTGTAGTTTCATTATTATTTTTAATTATATTAATATTGTTTGCTGAACTGATACCACCCATTCTAGACTATATTAAAAATATTTCTCAATATAGTCTAGAATATAGTATAACTAGCATATCATCGGTTCTAATTATAGCGCAGACGACGCAAACCTAAACCATTATCATACTATGGAGTTTCAGAAAAGTTGGAATCAGTTTTAAATGTTTTAAATTTTTTTATATAGGATAAAAGATCAAAAACAAGACTGAAAAGGCAAATACGTAAGTTGACAAATGAAAACTATCTTATGGTTGCCATAGTGATACTTGAAGAAGTTTTCTAAGGCAAGTAACTAGTAAGAAATGATGATATGAGTGTACTTATTTCTGCTGCGAATAGTTTTATAAAGTACGTAATAAATTTTAGAATTTTAAGTTCGAATAAAAATTTTTTTCAGCATATTACTTGCAAAATTCCTGAATTTTTGGGTCTCAAACTTTTGCAAAGGTCTTGATCGAATTTCTTCCTAATTTAACCGAGTAATTTCTTGACGTACAGGTATGAATTTTATGACAAAATTCCAATAGATTGAATGGTATAAATGTCTATTTATGAATATTATAATTAAAAGTTTAATTATTAAGTACTAAATTGTCAAGTTAAATTTTTTTAATGATTTTTACCAAGTGCTATACAAGAATCTTTTCATCATGCGAGAACATGATGTTGTTTTCGTTAAGGTTTTCTGAATAATTGAAGCTCAAAATCGCATAGGCAATGAACATAAATGGCAATATTTATCAACATTTTAAATCGCATACATATTTTTACCTTCTTTTACCAAAATTCCCTTATTATGTATTCTTCTTTGAAAGCAGGTGCGTTTTTAAATAGTTGGCCTGCCTTTACCAGCATTGCGTTTTCAAACTGGTTTAAACTACTTAATGCCTTAAATTAATGAAGACAAATAATGACTTAAAAATGATGTTTTCACATGATAACGACATTTGTGATCGCTGATATCTCTTTTTATATTTTCTCTTTCTTACTACGTAACAGGATGAATATTACTCGTTTTCTCTAGATAAATTTGAGCATGTGCAGGAAAACTCACTCTAGATCAGAAATCCTTCAAATATATTTAATATTTGATATATTTAATTTATATCTTTATTTTGTTTGTTAAATGTAATAGTTCTGAATATTATAGAATCGAATGCGAGTTTGCATTTCGAACTGAAGCTTACATTTGTTCCATTTTTGAAGAAAATATCCCTAATTACCGTCTTTTTTTAAACGTATTATTAAGTCATTAAAAAGTAGAGCCCATTTTTTAAATAAACAAATCTTAATATCAAAAGATAGTTATGAAACCATGACGCGCTATTGTCCATTCTAAGACGAATAAAAATTTTAGTTTCATTTATTTTGTAATTATTTTTTAATGAATGCAAAAGAATTTTGGTGATTATGATATTTATTGTGGTTTAATTTTCTTATTGCATAGGTTTAAATACTCACGATTTTACAATTTTGTCCTGACCGAAAAGAGTTTTACAAACTCTGAATATTTGTTACTCTTATTAGGTTAATAAAGTTTATTTTTATTTTATTTTTAATCTTTAATACATTTCGGATTATGTATATCATTTACTTTTATTATCAACGCTTTCTCAAATCCACTACTAGATGGCACTAGTAAAGTGTAATCAAAAATTATTTAAAAATGATCAATGTATTGAAAAATAAATAAAATATTTAAATAATATCGCCATGGTAAACACACAAATATGCATAATAAACTTCGGTACATTGGAAAGTGAATTAAAAAATCTTTTCCAAAGTTCCATCCTTTCAAATATAAAACTCAGTAAATCATAAAGGAATATAATAAATAAGAGAAAGTAAAAATATTGGTAAACATTAGATTTGAAAGAATATTGCAAGCATTAATAAATTCTCTGATATATAATTATATTGCTTTCAAAGATTCATACTCTATGAATTCTCCGTATTTCTTTTCAATATTCGTTGCTTTCAAAATCATACTATCGATTATTATATTTTGAATTCATAGTTGAATGTTTTATATTTATGTTGCCTTCACAATTCATTTTGTGTTATGTTTACTGTGTTTCTGCTTTGTGTATCGCATGTCAAAACAGCATAAATACTCGACTTCAATATTTGGCTTAGTATTCGATCTTTGCAGTAAAATTGGAGCTAAAACAAAATTACTTCAAATTATCATGTTCAAGTTATCTGAGTTTGAAAGAATATTTTTTTGGTTTGAAAATAATAATACAACAAAGAAAAAATCCAGATATTTCGGACGAAATTCTTAATTTTTTTAAAGAAAATATATCATACAAAAAGATCGATTAATTATTTTTAGTTGTTATAAAAGAACTCTTATATTAACTAAAAAGACAAAACTTCCAGATATTTCAATGAAAATCTCATAGTGACATAAACGGGATTTCTTAAATGATAATTTTTATAAACAAATTTATTTTTTTCAAATTCTATATATAAATCAGTGATGAGTCTTATTTGGCAAAAATAAATAAATAATTCAATATGTTATAAAAGACAAACCGTTCGAATCTGGAATTAATAGACAGGCATGTAATAATTTACCAGTTTCACAAAATATGACTGCAGTTAGAGTTAAAAATTGATTTATATTTAACGTGTTTTGTTAGTAAATTTGAATCAAATCACTACTGAATAACTCTTTATATACCGTTTTGGTAAAATTACATTAAACTAAATTTTTTGACTAGCAAGAATTTGAGAATTATAAGGAATTAGTATTAGTATGAGTTAGTTAATTAGTATGAGTTCACCTTTCTTTCAGAGTTAAAGCAGGACTATTTTGTACTGAATTAGTAACTAAATCAAATTTACAAAAAATCTATGATCGCAAATATCAAGTTACTATGTGAGTACATTATTATTTTTCAATCATTGCTTATATTTATAAATTTAAATCTATAACCAATTTAAACCAACTCTCTGCCTTTATATTATTTTATA
>JAOUZG010031473.1:3149565-3211199 GCA_026289955.1 Argiope argentata | reverse complement strand
ATATAATGAAGAATTCTTAAAACATCCATTTTTAATTTTTCTAGTTGGCAATCAAAGTTTTGGAGCTCGACAGATTTTGAAATAACATCTATGATATCATAGTTCTACATCAACTTTTTAAAAATGCATCTGCTTTCAAAGAACATAGGTAATAATAAACTTATACTGATAAAAGAAAGTCAACCTTTTTAAGGCACATCTGCTTTGAAAGAAGTATACGTAATAATTAATGCATTACCGGTAAAAGAAGGTGAAAAACTTTTTTGCCCATAAATTTCGGAAACATTCCATTATGTTTTCACCTGATAAAATATTTTGACTAGCAAGAGTTTGATAATTATAATATGTTAATTAGTATGAGTTTACGTTTCGTTCGTAAAGCTGGACTATTATGAGATTATTTTGTATTGAATTAGTAACTAAATTAAACTCACAAAATACTCGAATGTTAGTCGTATAATCCTTCATACAGATTAAACATGAATCAGACCTATCAGGCAATGAATTTTTGGTGAATTTGGTGGACGAGTCTGCTCTTATCTGATTCTGAATTCTTAATTCCTCTTAGTAATTGTGATGCACTGACTTATCAGGACTAATTAGTTCCACCTTAGCTATAAGTTATTCTCAATTATCTTTCTAGATCTTCCAATTAGCGACTTATAGACAGATGAATTACTTGCAGGAATGTAGTGTTATTTAGCTTGATAGATAAAAGTTGAATCTCGCATTTGTATCTCCAGAATTCATTGATATGAGCTCAGAGAAGTCGATTTATTTACGTATATGAATTATATAAAATTTTAATGAAAATTATGCATAGCTGAGAGATATAGATTGTGTACAAATTGATAAGAAAGGTTGGCCACATAAATAAAGATTAAAAAGAAATCTGCTATGCATATTTCAATGACAGGACATTAATTCTTGAACGGCTAAGCTCCACGTGCTCGTTTGAGTTAAGTTATATTTTTAATTGTTTCATTGAATGAATCATTTTAGTATCGCAAACGATCGAAAAAACCTTGTCTTGCATTGATTGTTTAAAAAAATATCACATTTCGCATTTATTTCATTTCAAAAAATTACGCGATCAAAATGACATTTTTCTGGGTTTTATTTGCTATAGTCATTAACTTATTTTTTTTTAAAAACCAGAGCTTTTGTAAATGCAGAGGGGACGTATTATTAAAAGCTCTGATTTTTTGAGATGCTTGTCCAGATAATAAAATTTCAATTTCTCGCCTATGAATTTTTGTTGACGCCACAAACCTCATTCCCAAAATAAAATCATGTTATTACATGATAATAAAGTCAAATCAGGTAAAAAAACATTAACGGAAAAGTCGTATTGATGAGATAGAAACCTCTGTTCTCCCAGGCTGTTGTTGGATTTCAATAACAGTTATCGGAAGTTCCAATGGATTATCGGAAATATGCAATTGTGGCATGTTGAAGATGCCAATTTTGTGGAAGGATTCTAATGCAGCTACGTATTTTAGAGACACTTTTGGAAATTCGAAAATTATTGATGTATATAGAAATGGAAAATGTATCACGGGGAATGATAGGATAAACATACATACGAAGGTCAACTGGACGAGTAAGATGTTTTTCTTCATTTCTGCTATTGTGTGATTTTAATGGTAATTATTGATTTTCAAACTATGTTTGATGAATATACAATAGTTCAGAAAAACTGATATGTCCCAATTATGATGAAAAAATATTTCAAATATAGCTGTAAATTCCCCCAAAATGTGGAAAAATTTTAGAAAGATTTTTCAATTTCCTTGCTGTTGATCAAAAATAAGATGAATTGTGAATAATATGAGTTTTCATTAATTGCGAAATTGATGTCTGTATTTACTCTCTAGGTAAAAAATAATATTCAATGAAACAAAACTAAACTATATTACTACATAAAATTGTTTTTACATATTATAAGGTTGAAACTTCTCTGTTTATCCTCTAACCATCAGATTTAGTTTTTTTGTTGGGGTTATACATTTCCGTATTAAAATTACATTTGAGAATTTATTTTAATGTTCCTTGATAGTTTATAGATTTGGTTTTGAATAGCAATTTGCAATTTAGACACACATTTTCATGTAGTTTACATTTCAAACATTTCAGTATGTTTTCTCTCTCTCTCTCTCTCTCTCTCTCTCTCTATATATATATATATATATATATATATATATATACTGTAGTGACAAAAGTCATGGAATAGCAATATGCAAATATACAGATGGCAGAAGTATCGAAACGAAAAAGTATAAAAGCGCAGTTCGTTTTCCAGAGCTTTCATTTGTGTTCAAGTTATTCATGTGAACAGGTTTTTCGTGATTTATGGCGGCACGACGAGAATTAACAGACTTTGAACGTGGCATGTTAGTTGGAGCTAGACGCATGGGTCATTCCATTGTGGATATCGTTAGTGAATTCAACATTCCGAGATCCACAGTATCAAGAGTGTGCCGAGAGTATGAAATTTCAGGCATCACTTCCCATCATGGACAGCGCAGTGGGCGACCACCTGCACTTAACGACCGAGATCGCCGACGTCTGTGTAGAAGGGTCAATGCTAATAGACACGCAACACTTCGTCAAATAACTGCAGGAATCAATGTGGGACGCACGAGGGACGTGTCCGATAGGACTGTGTGGCGAAATTTGTCTTCCTTGGGCTATGACAGCAGAAGACCGACTCGAGTGCCTTTACTGACAGCACGCCATCGCCTGCAGCGACTCTCCTGGGCTCGTGAGCATATCGACTGGTCCCTAGACCAGTGGAAAACCGTGGCGTGGTCAGAGGAGTCACGATTTCAGTTGTTACGAGCTGATGGTAGAGTTCGAGTGTGGCGCAGACCCCACGAAGCCATGGACCCAAACTGTCAGCAAGGCACTGTTCAAGCTGGTGGTGGCTTCATAATGGTGTGGCCTGTTTGTACATGGCATGGACTCGGTCCTCTGGTGCAACGGAACCGATCATTGACTGGAAATGGTTATGTTCAACTGCTTGCAGATCACTTGCAGCCATTCATGGACTTCACGTACCCACACAACGATGGGATTTTTATGGATGATAATGCGCCATGTCACCGGGCCAGAATTGTTCGCGATTGGTTTGAAGAATATTTCGGACAATTCCAGCGCATGATTTGGCCACCTAGATCGCCTGATATGAATCCCATCGAGCATTTATGGGACCATCATCGAAAGGTCCGTTTATGCCCAAACTCCTGCACCATCCACACTTTCACAATTATGGACGTCTATACAGACAGCATGGCTCAATATTTCGGCAGAGGACTTCCAACGACTTGTGGACTCCGTGACACGTCGAGTTGTTGCACTTCGCCGGGCAAAAGGAGGACCAACACGATATTAACAGTCATCCCATGACTTTTGTCACTTCACTGTATATATATATATAGAGAGAGAGAGACTTTCGAATTTAATTTAGATTTATTGCATACCGGGATTTTCAAATTATGTTCAAACAGAAGTGACTAGCACAACATAGAACAAATTAAAGAAATGCTGAAGAAAATTCTATATCTGTGGATATATACTGTGAAATTTTAATAGGGATTTTTAATCCTCGGCTGTCCGATGTCAAGTGTGACTCCACATTCAAGACTGTGCCTCATTTTGATGTTTTATTTTTTAAATTTAATTGCTAAAAACGCTTACATAATGGTTTAGAGATGTAGATTAATTTTTCAAAGAAATTAAACTTAAAAGAATTGTGTATATTTATTTTTCACGGCAATAAACAAATTTTTGTATTAGGTGAATAATTTTGCATCTAATCATTTTTCGGAGTACAGAGGGTTAACACTTGTTAACCACTAGTAAGGGAGGAATGGGATCACGAATAATTTTGGAATGAAGTTACTATGGGCTAAATTAAGACATAATTTTGGCAATTAATTAGGGATTAATTTAGATTTAAAAATATAATTATAAATATAGTTTTTATACAATATTATTAGGTTAATTTGTTATAATTAATTCTATTTCTGAATTAGTTATTAGTGTCCCCGTTAATGAAAAAAAATCATTTCGGTAATTTCATTTGCTACCATAAATTAGAAAAAATCGCTGGCAGAATTATTAAACAATAATATTAATAAATAATAATTACAACAGGATTTAATAGTTACGACATTGTAACCCACTCAATTAAATATAAAACACGCTCTACATTCGACAGCTAATCCTTCACCCGTTACTTATTACCATCAGGTATCAATTTTCTGCATAAAAGCGTTCGACAAAAGTGCACCATTTCTTATGATGACCCTTTATAGGGATGATATCCCCCCAAAAAAGGCAACATTTGCCTGAATAAATTATTAGCACCTTGCATAGCAAACAGCTTGGCAGGAAGCAGATGACAGACAACCTACTTTCAATGCAAAAATAGCTCTCGAGAGTTCTCTGAACCATGCTGGTTTTTAGTCATCCGTATCTGGCAAGGAATGAAATATTAAAAACTGGAGAAAAAAAATCAATGCAAGCACGGCCAAACTTTCCATTCTTCTGGCCTGACACGTCGTTTTAAAACTTTGGCAATATATTGAGGGGGGTTGCACATCCTCTGACAGCTCCAAAGTGAAGTGAATTCACATATAGTTCGGGTGCTATTTTTAGCCTTACAGGACTTGACTGGACCAGGCGAAAGAGTGAAAATAAAGAAAAGAAAAAAGATATAAAAGAAAAGAAAAGAGAGCGGCGTTATTGGGGAAACCCTTTTTCAAGGGTCGAGCTACAGAAGGGAAGTCAGAAAGGGTGGAGGACGAAAGATGTATCGTATTAATCTTGGGGCATTTTCTGAGTTGTGAGAAAGTTTTGAAAGGTGTAAAAGGGAAGGAGCCGATGTTTCAACTTGTTCGCCCTCTTCCGGTTTCTTCTTCTTTTTTCTGTTAACTTTGATTTCGTCAGTCACCTGGATGGACAGATTTTAAAGAAGGCATCAAGCTTCGTCTTTAAAATTCGAGACGTGTGAAATTGATTCTTACAGACATATTTTCTTTTTTCGATAAAATAGATATGAAATTTGTCCAAAGGGTTTTGAAGGAGATTATTTGCTATAATCTCTTTATAAATTTAAGAATTTTCTCAGAGATAATCTTAAATTCTATAGATAAAAGAAAAATAATCCATTTATCCATTTTTTCTGTTCAAAAATATATACTGACAGATTAAGAAAATTACGATTGATTCACCAATTTGAATTCAATATTTATGATAAAACACTATTAACTCTATTATCCATTTTGTTATTTAATTTTCTATGTATTATAATTTAGTATATATTTTGTTATAGAATAATCTTGGACAGTTTTCTATTTTTGATTATTTTAAATTTTCTCAAATACATTTTAATATTAATAAAATAAACTTATCGAATTTCTTGTTATTATTTGGATTTGAAGTAATTTTAAAATGACCAAAGATGGAATGCTCTCACAATATCACGGACGGTGATATGGTTTTGTAGTATTAATGGACATGTTTTTTTTTTAAAGATATAAAGAATTTTTACATAAGAAAACTGTAGAATATATTCTTGAATTTCAATCAAATTATAAAAAGAGAAAAGAAATCCTTTCATAAATACCATGTATTTTTATAATTTAGTATGTCATTATCATTTTTCTATCTAATCATTTTCAGATAAATTCCCCTTGCTTAGATGCATCTTCTTCCCTCAAAAAGTATTTATTTTTTTCATCATGTTATATTTTTTTTCTAAATAGACAATAAATGACCTATTAAAGTTTTAAATTTTTTCATACAGCAGAATTTTCTTTTAATTTTAAAGAATTTTTATGAAGTCATTCATTTTCAGGATTTTTTTTATTTAAAAAATAGTATTATTTTCTTATATCTGAAATAATTCTATGAAATTATGCACGGATATTAACGAATTAATATGCATGAATGTACAGGGATTTGTTAATAATATATTCCATATTGTTAAAGAATGGCATTGAATTTATGTTTATTCTGAAAAACCTTAAGCCTTTTAAGGAAAGCAGATTATAATAAAAATGTATACATTACAGCCTTTTCAATTTGATTTTACTATTGTGTTTTCATAATTCTATTGAGAATAAATTGATTTCTTCCATCTGTAATATAGTATATAAAAATAAAGCTGATTTTTTTTAGAATTTCAGACGCACTTTATCTTAGAAATTTTGGGAGTAAGAATTGATTATGTCACTTAAAAGTTCAAATATTCAAAAAAAAAAAACCACTACGTATTTTAACAAGAACAAGGATAGATTTATTTTATATAGAAAATAATGAATCAAGAAAAATTAGCAGAAAATATAGAAATAATACTTGAAGTTCGGAAAGAAATATTAAATTCTTGCCGGTGAGATTACATAGTAGGTAGTTATAAAATAGGCCCTACAAAATTATTATTACTATATTTACATGAATTAAAACTAATTTCAAAAATTTACTTTAAAATTTGAATTGCTTATTGCCATTTTTGCAAGAAACTTAAAATTCAAATAGCATCTACATATGATAATCCTGATTAGGAAACATAAAAGCAGAAGAATTATTTTATTCACATACTACGCATTTTGTCTCTATGTGCATGCAAGAATTTTTAGACGCATTTGATACTTTTTCTAAATTAACAGATATTAGTATTTTGATGAAATTCATTCTTGAATTAAAGTTCTAATTAGATTAAATTATCAGTACTATTAAATAAATTATCAATACTGTCTCTATTATTTACTTTCTCTCATGAATCAGAAATAAAGTGATAATCCAGCGAATAACCTAATATTTTTTCTGTTTTATATATTCTTTGTTTGATTTAAGTATTTAGGTTGTTAGTAAAATTCTTTCTATTCAGCAATATTAATCACTTGCCCAGAATAATGGACAATACTAATTTTATATGCAACATCTATATAACTTTTTAAATAAATTAAATTCTAAGATGTTTTTGAAATTTACGTTAAGATTCCAGTTAGTTTTATTTGATGCGTTGGAAAGATTAAAATTTTTTCGGATTTTATAACCAGTTTATTTAGTTTTAATAGCTTCGTTGTTAATTGGAATAAATCTTAATGCAAATTAAAGTAATAGTAACTATATTTGTATTTACAAATATAGTCACTAATTCATTTTATATGACACTAATTTCATTTTGAATCATTCTTATTAGTTTTTTTTGTAATGCAATAAATAATTCTATAGATGCAGATAATTTCAGAAGAAAAGTTTTAAAAATTCCGTTGCTAAGTAACGGACAATATTAAACTTTATTTTTTTGAAATAATTTTTGGATACCTTTTATTTATCTTATAATATTTTTTTAATTAAAAAATATCTGTTGTTAAAATCTTTTATCATTCTCCCCTGCGTCTTTTAATTAGCAATAAATGGGCAATATCGAATCGTAATGGAGAAAAGTAAAATTTAATTAATTGTTTTAAAAAGATCAGTGAAACCTTTTTTAAACTTCAATTACACTTATATAATTATCAATAATTTATGGAAAATTAGTCAACAGTATTTTTAAAAGTCATCGGTGCAGTTTTTATTCTTATTTTAACCAAAAAAAGTTTAAAAAAAATTTTTACAATAAAAGATTTTATGTATTATATTATTTTATATAAATGCAATCTTAAATATCAAGTGTGAACGTCTTGAAAACTCGAGCAACGAGTAACATACAAGTTATTTAAAAAATAAAATATGTTTGATCGGACTCTTAATCTACACAATGGATAGACTTTTCAACTTTTTAAACGGTTATTAAAATAAAAAAAACCTGAACAAAATTAAAAAAAAGGATAGCGTGATCTTAATAGAAAAATAATATAAAGATCATGTTTATAAAATGATTAAACATCAAAGAAACAACAGCGATACTGTCATATCGAAAATTATTCAGCATGAAACGATTACCGTCTGGTGTACATTACTACAAATCATACATAGACTAGAAAAACCACCTTCTCGGTGTAAACATAATGACAAAAATTGCCCTTTTGTCATTATGGGGCAAATAAAAAAACAAGCTAATGGCGGGTCGCTAGTCTTGTATGAGTTTCGTCTGTACGTGCCAGCGATGTCGTGCAGAAACATAGATGTAAGAAAACCTTTATAAAAATATAGGGACATCACATTTCATCTATACGTGACGATTCCTCACGGCCTGCTTTTTCTGGTACAGTAAAGCGTCTCGAAGAAAAGTTCATTTTTAAGGTTAAATTTTTACCGTCTGGTTATATAAGTAAATATTGTTTTTGAACTAGTCTGGTCTTAGTACCTTTATAATTATATAAAAAATAAATAAATTGTTAGTTCAAAATACTGTTGCATGATAGAACTTCAGACATGAACGTCTGCTTGTTCTTGTCTAGACTGATTGCGCCTACCTTTTCTACAGAGTTTCACGTCATGCAATTAACATGCCAACCTAAAAACATTATTTTTGTTAATAAAGAACAATATTTATTTTATCGTCTGCGTTTTTATTTTATTATTACATCATATTTCCTAAATCAAGCTGATAAGTCGATAAAATTGCATCAAAATAATGTAAAAATGTAAGATACATCAATAAAATGTGAAAAAAAAATGCACGGAAGTAAGTTATGAAAGGTAAATATTTTTAAAATGTAAATCTACTAATTTTTTTTTGAAAATTTCTAGAACGTTTTTCACAGATTTTTTTTGCTGAAAATCTATTTGTCTACACCTGTGCACTTGTAAACGATGACTTAAAAAACGCACCTATTTAGATTTAAAAAAATTTGTATGTGGACTTATCCATAAATGAAATTGGGTTTGTTGATTATCATTACGGATATTATCACATTATATATTATCATTATCATCACTGATAGATCTGATTGATAATGAATTTTAGCTCAATTTAAGGAAGAAAGATTTTGCCAGCGTCCTGGCACAGAGATAGCGCGTCTTCCCCGTGGTCTGGGAGTCCCGGTTCGGGCAAGGTGGTTTTCATGTGTTCTATCTGTAAAGTGTATGAATATGTCCCCCTGTAAAAAAGGACTGTGCATGTGACTGTGATGAGTGTGTGGCTAAGTTGTACTCTTGGCCCTAGTTGGAGCTATTTCAAAACAAGAGATGTTCCTTTTGGTTTAAAACTCGCTGATGCCTCGGCGAAGATTGTCCATGACAAGTGCCACTAATAAGCAACAGCAGCAACAACAGGAAATGTGTTTAAAATGCTTGTTTAACGTTTTAGACCTCTCTGAGGTCGAATAATAGGTTTTTGGAAAATGCTTGCTGGTGACAACGATAACAAAAACGATTTCAGGTAGATGGTTGAAATTAAGTATACGATATTTACTTCAAATATAAACTTTTATTAAATTTTGTGTGAAATCCGCTCGGACGTCCGCTCCGTATGTCCGACTGTTCGAGTGCAGCTTCAAAATGAAATTATATAAATAAAATCGGTTGCAAATTTTTAATGTCTATTGTGTATACACCTATCAAGTTTTGAACCAAATCCAACAAGGATTTGATTGTCTGCACTTTCAGAAATTTGGCTCGATAACACAAAAATGCAATGACCTAAAATATGTCAAATTTGATATGTAATTTTGCTACTACATGTTGAGATTTGTGTCGAATAATAGTTTTATTAGGTTTTGAAAAAAAAAGACGCCTAAAATTGTTTATTTGCATTAATGTAGCACAAAACTGTATGAAAGTGTTTTTAATAATTTTGCATGAAACATGCTGATTTTACTATCAATCAGTGTTTAAAAATCAATTCACCATTCAATTTGAATCTAAACCTGAATTCGTAATAACATAAAAGTTATATATATATTTTATTTTTTATTGAGTGAAGGTTGTCTTGTCTTTCAGAAAATAATCCAGCAGAAAAAAGTCATGGTTACCATTATAATAATTTATAAAAATCATAAAAATTTATTTAAAATAATGAATTTTAGTCAATTTATACTATTTTCTAAAAATACGAAAGAATTAGTATAATTTAGTTTTAAAAAAGTCTAGTATATATTTTGTGCAGTTTACCAAAAAAAAATTATTTTGGTGACGCTAAACGAATAGAATAAATAATGTGGGATGACCAAATATATGAGCTGTCGGCATGGATAATATTTTTCTGCCGGAAGTAATATATTCTCAGGTAACTTTTACACTCTATATATTGCATAGTTAAATATTTGAAAGATGGTACTGATTTAGATGTATTCAGATAATCACTTAGTTTTAGTTTTCATAGTAGGGAATATTTATTATAATTCCAATCCGTATGCAGACGTGTGGTGGGCAAACAGTGCATCTGAAATCGTTAGAAAAAAATGGTAAGTGTTTTCTTTCAAGCAATTTAATATACACTGAACTGAGATTTCTTCTTCGTTTTTTTTCTTCAAAACACGCAAACATGCAGACAAGGAAGTTTTTTTTTTGATATAAAAGAAACGAACACAATTTTCTTTTGACTAATACACAATATTTTGCAATCCCTTTATAAAAAATGAAAATTTATCAAAATGATTTTTGATTAAATAGGGAAAGGGAACTTAGATAAAAAAAATTGCAACAACTTATCAGTAATTGATTGAGAAAAAATATTAATGGAATGTCTATAACGGAGGCTCCCACCTCTCTAAATCGAACAGCAGAGTATTTATAACTAAATATCCCAAAACTGTTGATCCGATTAAAAACAAAACAAAAACGACGAAATTTAAACAAAACGAAATCTACAATCGCAAATCTCAAATTACCAAGGGAGATTATTGTTATTTTTTAAGTCAATATTTGTCGTAGTTAAATTAAGAAATTATGGAGTGCAAAGTTTGATGTTCCAGGAGAGATGAAGACAATAAGAGATGCAGAAAGGAAACTCGGTACTAGTGTGCAGATTGTGACGTTGGACTCTGTATCTCGTTCTTTGAAATTTAATTCACAAGAAAAATTAACCAATCTGTATTTACATTAGACGTAAGATAAATAAAATTCTCTTTTAATGTTTAAAAGACGTATTTCTTAGATTTCTCTGTTTGCTGGAAAACCATCATTCAGTCAAAATAAGCCTAAATATTCGCTTTTCCTAAATTTTTTTTTTTTTAAATTTCAATGTAAAAATATCGAAAATTAAACATTTAATACATATGTCATTTGTACACTTATTTTTATATAATTTTCTTAAATAAAAAATAGACACTTTTAAGAGCGTTTTCTTGAAAACTATCCGATCGTTAAAGGATTAAAGTCTTAGCTTGACGATCGATTAAAAAAAATTTCTGAGGAATAACAATTATATTCTTTATTTTATTTCTCTTAAAAGCTCTGCAAATGTGAAACATTCTTTTAGAAGCAATCTCCAATTTATGCATAAATATTACGGTTTTTTACACATAAAATTACATTAATACGTCTGTAGCTTGGAATTTAGGCTATATATGATGATGCGTGTTTAATATATTCCACTATAAAATTAACTTTTATTTGTGTACAAACTCTCAACGTTAAATGAAAAAAAAATCTGCTGGATTTCATATACTCTTTTGTCATCTGTTGTTTATGACAATGTCATTAAAGGCTCCATTTTCATTCTTCAATCCAACGTAGATTATGAAATGTCATTAACCAAACTAGAGAGGGTGAAAATACGCAAGAACTGATTCATAACAATCCCAAGACCAGGGAAGGAGGAAAAAAAACTAGCTAAACAGGGTCAAACGAAAACTAATTTAAGTTCTTTTATACTTTACCACTTTAATTAAAGTATCCCAGCTTTTCGAAAAGCAATAAAATTCATCTGTTTACCATGAGGGCAGAGAAATCGTAAAAATTCTGGGAAGGGCTTACTTAGAAAAACCCCGGAAAAGTTTCTTTTTCTCGCAATCACGCATGCATTAAGCTTTCCATAAAATGGAAAAGTCTCAGTGGTGTTAGATATTTATTTTAATTAGCGGAGTTCTGCTGTGACGGTATAATTAGTTCGCTTACAGCCAAACAATCCCTTAATAGCTTTAGTTTCATGACTTCAGATTTTATATATTTTCTGGAACACTGCATTTAAGCAGATAATCGAAAAGTGCGAAAAGAGCTTATTTGCTATTGTCTGTCACGACTCAATGGAAAATTTTGATAAATTAAAGTGTATTCAAAAGGAAAGATATTAAAAATTTAAAATTACTTACTGAGCTGGGTCGTTGTATTTGTGTAGGTGGTATTTTTCTTCTTAAATCTAATTTAAAATTATTGACTTATAAGACTGAGTATTTAAGGAATTTAACAACAGGGAGCCCTGCTAATTATCAGGCAATTAATTTATTGAGAGATCCATAATAATGATTTTATGGAAAGCCTTATTTCCCTAATGAGACCTCACGAATCTGTCTTAGTTATTTTAACTGAGTGGTTAAAAATTTTGAAAGATATAACAATTTTTTAGGGATGTTATGAAAAGATTATATGATATATTCTATAATTATGTTTATAACAGTATGATAAAAATAAAAATAATTCAATATTATTATTATTACAATGATTGGACCGGGAAGGCCTGGTTGGTTGAGTGTTAGATTCGTATTCCTTAGTTTGCGAGGTCGAACCACGCAAGTCAAACACAATCCGTGTGTGTGTGTGCGTGGTGGCTGGCGCGCGTTAAATCTGTAGTGGTCACAGAGTGCCCCATGTTGAGAGTAATACCCTGGAGATGCAGGGTCAGAGGAGATCGTTCTCTATTCCAAATCTAACAATCTGTGGATGAGTGAACGAAGTCCACCCCTTAAAAGTGGTTTGTGTCATGTGTGAGCTAGAATTCAGAATTCTGCTCTAGGGTGCCAAGGGATCCAAACTCTCAGACGCTACTGCACCCTTCCTTCAGTCGTACAGTGGAACACGAGAACAATAACAATTTTAATAATTGGGATAGTTATGTTATTGTAATAATTAATCATCTATATAATTAAAAATGAATCGAGAAATGCACTGTTAAGAGCAAAACTCGATAATGGCTCGACCAATTCGGCTAATTTTTTTAAAAAAATATTTTTGTTAAGATGTGAGGAAGGTTCCCATCGAGAGAAAAAAGTTGAAAAATTGAGAGAAAAAGAGTAAAAACACTTTCTTTTACTTTCCTGCCAAAAACCTTCACATCCGCATCTCCAAATTGCATCATGTTTTTTTCCCTAGGCTAATGAAGTTACGCGTAATATGTTTTCGATTATTTCAAACGATTCTGTTTATTTGCTTAGTGTTTGATGCATTCAAGACTAAAGAATGTTAATTAATCAATTTTTGGGATTCATTTTGAAGTATTTTCAAATTAAAATGAAACAGAATAAAGGAAATTGAAAATTTCTAATTTGTTATGCGTTACCCATACTGGTGTAGAAAATGCATGCATTTGCGTTGCCTCGATTGGCGTTGAAATTTCACGCTTGTGCTCTGCGCTCCAATTGTTGCGAACTGTGTTTTCATTTTGATTAAAAGTTTAAAAATTATGTGTATAATACTATTGTCGCTATCCGCATCTTGATAGATAAATAAAATAGACTTGATAGGATTTTAAAGAAATAGGGACTTGATTTGCTGTTTTGCTTTATTTCAAATACCCACTGCAAATAAATTGTTTTTAGTTTAGTTGTGTTTTTAGTTTAGCTTTTTCATGCTTACATATTGTGGATAAAAGCTATTACTCAAAAAATATTGTAAGAAATATGCAATTAACCATAAAATAAATAATATTATATAACATTATTATATTTTTACTATAAATTAAGATACATTAAAAGGGAAAATAAATTTTCTGAGTCACTGGTAAATTAAAGATAATATTTTGGTTATATTTCCTTAAAAAAAAGGTTAATGAAAACTCTACATTTCATATTTTATAATAAATAATGTTCATTTCTTAGAAATAAACTTGGTAATTAATTGCATATTGGGCTAAACGGGATATAATCTTTCCATAATTAATAGACAAAATGAATTGATGAAATTGCTTCTAAAATATTAAAAATAAAGAAAACCGAGTGCCGCATCTTTAAAACATCGCAGATCATCACTCTAATGATGCTTACAGAACACACATAAAAAATGTTATTAACAGAAATGGAAACTTTTCACTAATGACTTGTTATCATGAATATTGTGAACCTAAAAACGGTAATGACTACAAAAGTTTTTGATAAGGAGCTAAAAAAAATTAATTACTGTTTGGGATTTGATACCGAAATTAAAACTTATTTCATTTCGCTCTGGATTTGTATTATCGTACACTTAGAAAAATCTCAGGTCGTTTTCAAGGTTGACACCAAAATGTAGGAAAACTGTATATTTTTGAGGGGATCATCGACTATAATAGGCATTTTTATAAATATTCACCTAGAGTTATGACATTTTTTATACATATGTATTAAAATATGAACATTTCAAATTATTTGAGAAAACTCTATAAAACGAAATAAACTATTTTTTTTTAAATTAAAAGATAAATATTTTTAAAAAAATTTCAAAATATAGGGTGCTCATTATTTATTGTCGGGGTTTCTCTTCCTCAAAGCTTTCGAATAAAAATATTTCCCAAAAAATGATAACGTATTCGTAAATTACAACTCAAAGAATTTTATTAATGGTTTTAAAGTGCACAAAAAGCTAATATTAAAGCTTGCAAAATTTGCACTTTGTAGGCATTCAGCTGAAAGCGGTTATGGTGAAAGTTTCATATTCACGGTCGTATGAGGATATGTAACTGCACAGCTGATCGTCTCAATGATTTTCGTGGACTAAGAGGTAATGTTTCTTGGATGCGATCCACATTTTCCTCCGAAGTGCTCGGTCTTCCCCCTCTCTATCGGTGTAGAATGCTACCAGTTTACTGAAATTGTGTTAAACAGCGTCTGATAGAATTATCCGAAGGAGGATCTTTCTTGTACGTGGTCCTGAAGTGACGTTGAGTTGTCATGACTGATTTCGTTTCGTAAAACCACGATGCACACATTGCTTTTTCTTACACGGTTGCCATTTTTATTTATGACGTCATAATTACCCAGATTGCAAATGCGCTAAGATTGCATTGTTGTCAAGTACAATTCTTTGAGTTGTAATTTACGAATACGTAATCAGTTTTTGCGTAATTCGTTTTATTCGAAAGTTATGAGAAACGGAAACCCCGACAATAATTAATGAACGCCCTGTATTCCAGGTGACTTAATTTTTCATATTATTCGATTATTTTTTATAAATTAATTTGGGACAAAAATAAAAAATAATTGCAATTATAATTAAATGCTTAATTTTTTAGAAATATTTTTATGCCTAATTACGAATTTTCATAACATTTTTTTTCTAAGCTAAAATTGATTTTTACCTATCTAAACAATCTCGAATTATAAAAAAGGAAACCATATTTTCATCTAAAGTTTAATTGAAATCGTTATTATCAATTCTATTTAATTTTCTCAAAATTTACCTGGATATATTTAAATCTAACATCTAATCTCAACAACTGAAGATATTTAAATCTAATTACAGCATCATTTTGAGAAAGGTTATTAAAATATACTTTATTTTCTATGTGTCCTTCCAATATTCATTTTATTGAACATGTTATGAAAATATTATGATTGCATATAAACATTTGTTTTGGTATTGAAAAGATTAAAAAAATATTTCATGTTTTCGTCCTCTTTTGCTTATTTCAAAGTCCACTGTCTCCTTAAAATGTTCAATAATAAAATGGAAATAATAAAAATTTGGCATTAATTATGAGATTATTAAATATTGTTTAATATATACTTTGCAATCTAAAACAATGTTCTACAATTTAGTATTATTTCATTTACGGAAATATCATTAGGTTACTGAAAACAGCTAATGTGGTGCCCAGATATTTCTCCTCATATTTTCGAATGTCTTTTTGTTTCCTCTAAAGTAGCAATTTAATTATGAGCTTTGAATAAGACAACGATAGCCCAGTGTACTCAGATTTTTATTATTCTAGGAATTGAAAATAGGGACAAAGTGGAAAAGTGATAGCACAAGCAAATACCCCCACCTCCCTTTCGTATTCTTTCTTAGAGTGAGATAGAATGTTTCACATGAGCATTACTTTGAAAAGAAAAGTAAGCATGCATTTTAGATGCCTTATCTTTGTCTGATCAGATTAAAAATTTGATAACGAATTAAAATTTCAGTGATAAGGCAGCATACCAAAATGCAATTATTTAAATCACTTCGAAAGTGTTTATAATTAATCGAATATACATGCGAATAGATGATAAAATCTTGGATAGCTCAGTTTAGTTATATGAATGTCCCGTTTTAAAGCACCAATTGGCCTTTTCGGGGATATATTTCGTAATTTTGAATCATTGTCATCATCTGATCTGGCACACCCATCTCCAAACTTCCCCACCACACAAACGAAAGGACGTTTCGCTACGACGGATTTAGTGAGTACTCGACTAATTTACACGACGATACTTAGGTAGAAACAGATCTCCAAATTGAAGCCCTCTGGTTCTGCAACAGAGACCTTGAACCTATAATTTAAATGCTACGACTGTGTACCAAATTTTAATATCTGGAGTTTTTTTGTTTTATCATTATTTTGCCCATTTGTTAGCATTTACAAATACAGACATACTTCCTATAGTTGGGTTTTTATGTAAATAATGCGATAATATATATTTTGTGCACTAATCAAACCTCTTTTTCTTTTGTATCATATTGATAAATAAACTAGCTGATACATTTCGAATAAAGTGTTTTTCATTACCAAATAGGTCTAAAATAGCCTCTCAAAATCGTCAAGTGTCTAGATATAAACAATAATTCCTTTTGTATATGGCAAAATAAAAATGAAATAAATACATAAACTCTCTGTACATTATCTGCTTTTATAATCTACCATTTATGATTTAGTTATTAATGGGCTTCCTTTTCATGTTTTATTCCAACTTTGTTGTTGAAATGCTATTAGTCAAAACAAAACTAAGATTAATTTAATTACTGAGAACTGTTTATATTAATTTTAAGAAAGAAGAAAAAAAATTAAACCAAATAACCTTGTTCCAAGCAACACTAAATTAAGATTATTTTTTCCCCATTTCTCCACTTTAATTAAAAAATCCCAGTTTTTATTACAGTAATGAAATTTAACTGTTAACCACCAAAAGAGAGGTAATATGGCATTTCAAAAGGGCAGACATATTTAGGAAAAAATTCCAAAAACTTTCTTGCTCCATAATCAAGCAGGCATTAAAGCTTTCATAAATCCTAGGAGGCTCATTGTTGCAACTTTTAATTAGCGCAGTTCTGCTACGATGGTTTAATTAGTTCGTTTACAGCGTAACAGACCTTCAATGGACTTTTCAAATTGTGAGGATTGGGGGGGTTGTCTGTGATATCTGGCTTCGGGTAGATGGTAATGAGGTGTGAAGGAGCTTATTTACTATTGTTCGTCATCATTTCATCGGGTACTTTTGATAAACAAGTTTAATTATATCGATCAAGAGTGGTAAAAATACTTGCTTAATAGGATGCTTTGGATTATTAGAATTAATGCTGTTTAAGTAATAAAAATGAATATGACTTTGAAAGCGTGCTGTTATTGAATGCTATAAAATAAAAAAAATTACATTAAGAAAATAAAGGTTGGATATAAATATATATGCGTGAATGAGCGTAATAATATTTTAAAATTTAATTTAAATTTTAAATAATTTTCTAATTGATTTAGCCCCTATTAACTTCTTACAAAAATTTTCTCTGATTTCCTGATCCAATTTTCAATTTTTTATTTAATTAATGATGCACGTGCTCTGTAAAAGTGCTTACTTCTTCATTTTTTCATGGTCCGAACGAAGGGATAAGAATCTTTAATGCTTTCAGTTTATCTAAAATCTCTTTAACTAAATTAATACGAGGCAAGGCAATCCATATAAAAAAATCTGATTGTAAAATGATAGAAGGGGTAAATTTCTATTTTTTTTTTGCTCTTATATCAAAATGTGAACAGGAATTAGTTTCGGTATTACTTTATATATATATATATTGCATGCCTCCATATGCGTGGGACACACACACACACACACACACACACACACACACACACACACACACACGATATTATTTATTATTATTATACAGGGTGTCCCAGCAAGATCGGATAAACTTTGCATAGCCAGATTCATTGTTTGGGAGACATAAAAATGACCAAAGAACTATACCTTTAAGACCCATAGTTGTTGAGTAAAATGAGAGATAGGAAATGTATGACGTCATATTCGATTTTCGAAAAACCTTTATTCGGCAGCTGGATTGAGGGTCGGGGGTCCTGATACATGGCCACCACGATCTCCAGTTCTGACTTCTTTAGATTTCTTCTTATAAGGCCATGCAAATGAATTGGTTTATCAAGACCCAGTTACTTCAGAAATGGCCCATTCGTCTCCACAGTGCGTTTACATTTGTGAACACTAAGATGCTAGAAGGTGTACAGCCAACTGTTGCATGACGCGCACATGTATGCCTTCATATGCGCAGTGGACATTTGCACATCTTTCTATTTAAAATTATGCAAGTAATGATGTTCATGTTTCGAATAAAGGTTCTTTTTCGTAAGCCGGATATGACTTTTTTTTCAAGACTTTTTCTAGCAAACTATGGGTCTTAGAGGTATAGTTCTTTTGGCATTTTTTATGTATTCGAAACAACGAATGTGATTGTGCAGAGTTTATCTGGTCTTGCCGGGACACCCTATATATTATATTTCTAATAGTTTATTCCTATATTTTATATTTATTTCTTATTTTTTATTCTTATTATTTGTTATTGCTTATAGTATATATTATATTTCTTATGGTTTTTAATAAAATGATTTTCTAATCGTAATATACATTATAGGATGTTATTAAATAATTTTTTCCTGTTTTTGATTTCTACTTTTTAATCTTTAATGAATTTGATTGTTATTTATTATAAATAGTATTAACTCTTTAGACATATCAGCAATTTTGTTCAACGTATTAAACATATTAAAAATATTAATTATCAACATTAACTAAATTTGATGAACTAAGTGTCATTTACCAAATGAAGATTTTATTTTATATTATAATACTTAAACAAAAGAATTAGAATTCTTAGTTCTTCTAATTGCTTAATTTTGATACAAAGTTGTAAAATTAATTGGGGAGTAAAATTGGCAAATCAGCTTAGTCACTGAATTTGGGAAGTATCAATATTTAAATTGAGATATCCCTTGAAAATCTTAGATCAGGAGGAAAAAACTCACATTGAGAGTGTTTTTAGGTATTATGAATTTTCAATTAAGAAAGTAAATTGACGAAATCTCAGTAATTAGATATAAGATATTGTATTGCTATTACTTTTTCCATAGAGAATGAACTATGAAGTAATGTTTATGAGAATTCTCTTACAAAAAGGGGGGGCTCAGGATATATCTTTAGGGATCATGAGCTTTAAGATGAAATTAAAATTTATGAAATTGCTGCGATGGATATGGTTGATTGCTGGCATTTTTTTTCGGTTTATTTAAAATACGTATTCATTACATGCTAATCATTTTCTCAAATTCTCTGTCAGATAAGGATATTAATTATAGAATATTCTAATATTTTAAAAATAGAAGTAATATAAATCTATATAGATGATTAGGAAATTTCATTGAAAAAATAAAATTTTCAGACCTTTCTCATTAAAATAATTTATTAAAAACTGATTTTTTTTCAAAATTTCCTTTCTCAAACTCTAATTAAATTATTTATTAATTTTTTACTTCTTAATTATAATTACATTACATACATAAATTTACTTATTATTATTTATTGATAAATTATTGGAAATTGAGTTATGTATGGTGATACAAATGTGAAATAATGGCTATTGTTAGGTTCCAATATAATTTATATTTTATCTACCAGTTTATTTATGCATTTAGTGTCAAAATTTATTCATAATAAAATGATTACTTTCTACCTTTGTATTCTTTCTTTTAACTTTCCGTCTTGATCTGGCATTGCAATATTTTATAACCTAAAACTTTTCTTCAAGCAACTTGCTTCTGCCTATGCTTACAGGCAGGAAATCTTATGTTATTTTTAATGCAGTTATTTTGATAACTTTTTGCATATAAAGTTAGCAGTAACTGACGATCAGATATGCTGGTAGCGTTGAAACAAGTATTTACGAGCGTCTCTATTTTCCCTAAACTTAAATGCCAGTAACGCCTCACCACTAGCCTAAACCAATAAACATGTAGTGTCGGCCCATATTTTGAAAATTATTCAAAGTGGATTTTTTTTGTATTTAAAATGTTTTATTTGAGTTTGTATTGAAAATAAAATTACGCTTTTCTGCAGGTGTGGGAATAAAAATGGCTTTAGTGGAAATAAAATCTATAAAATGCTTGAAGACCTTATCTATAAATATTTTTCATTGTTGGCGTAAAATTCTTTATATTAATGGCAAAAGGTTTTTAAAAATCAAGAAAGTAAGAACTTAAGATTCAATTACAATTCATATTTTCAATATATATATTCTTTTCTTCTATATTTGTCATACTTTAAATGAAGAAAACCGTATAAAAGAAAAATGTATCTGTGATTTATTTTGCTATTTTGTGATTAGTGTTATTACAGATACATATTTTACAGATACAGTTAATACAGATTTTATTAATATATGATGCAGATTTTATTAATATGTGAGTTTTTCTTGATAATAAATCATTAATTATATGCATGTATCTAAATTGATTTATAAATACTTAATTTTAATTTTTCTATACATTTACTGCATTCTTTTGCTTTATTTTCAAAAATTAGGCTTAAATTAGCATGTAAAAATTAAAAGTATACATTAAAAACATAAGTGCATAATTTACATTTAAAAGTGGTTTTGATTTTACATAACACAATACAGCTTTAATTTTTAATGAAAAATATTAATACATTAATTTTGTAGTAAATAAAAACTAATTAAAATGAAAAGTTTCTATTTACAACAGATATACAATCGATTGATTTTTCATTTTAAAGGCTGGTTTATATATTCTTTTTATATTACTTCCTTTTTGTTGAAAATTTTAGAATATTAAGAGAATTTAACAAAATATACATTAAAGGAAGTAATAATTAAAAAAACACATCTAAAATATAATATGTTAATAAGAACTTTATTATATATCTAATATTTTAGAAGCAAGTGATTCTAAAAATGCTGAGATTATTTTTCACCGCAAAACAAGTAAAGTTATATTGACAGTAATAAATAATGTTTCTCTCAGAATAACAATCCAGTCTTATCAACTGCTGAAAAATAATTCTGTGTTATTTCATTTCTTTTAGTTAACTTTTATTCTTTTCTTTTCTTTTTTTGGAAAAAATTACCTTTTTTTATCATTAATATGTAGGTTATTGTTTTACAATCGTAGCATATTTATTTATGTATTAATCGAAAAAAATTTACTTGTTTAATAGTTTATCCATTTATAATCGAAAATAATAATTAATAATGCATATAATTAATATATAATTAACTAATATATAATAATATAATTAATATATATTAAATAATAATTAATATACAAATATATATACAATATCTATAATTCAATAATAATAATAATATATAATTTAATAATTGATAAATATAACATTTGTTTGATAATCGATGCATAGCTATTTGTAATTTAGAAATAATAATAATGTATAATTTATTAACAGATCAATATAACCTTTGTTTAGTAATCGATGAATAGCTATTCATAATTTAATAATAATAATAATAATTTATTAATTCATAAATATAACATTTGTTTAATAATCGAGGCATAGCTATTTATAATACACCAATAATAATATTGTATAATTTAATAACCGATAAAAATAACATTTCTTTAATAATCGATGCATAGGTATTTATATTTCAATAATAATAATAACTTATAATCTAATAATTGATAAATAATAATCGATGTATAGCTATTGGGTTAATATTAATAAATACATTGCTGCACTTTCAAATGAACTCGGAGAGGATCAGAATGTTCTGGAGATACTATTTAATAGAATAACCAACGTTTTAATTCAAGTTATTAATCATTGTTTATTTTTTGAATTTAATTTAAGATTCTAAATAGTTTCCTAGACTTTAATTATTTAAACAAATAAATACCACAAGCTATGGTGATTGGACGAATCTTTTACATTTTTTTGTTACAAATTTCTTCATGATAATGAATCTACTTTATAAATAAACTATGCTGTAAGATATTATGATTCTAGTAATAATACGATTAATCATACCCGCCTCCCCTCAATATTTTACGAGGAATAAAAGAAGTTTAAAATGAAATCTGCTATGTATATTTCAATATATCATGTCAGAACACCCTTTCTTGAACGGCCAAACACCACGTGCCCGTGCAAGTTAAATTATATTTTTATTCATTTTAATCGTTTCATTGAAGGAGTAACTTTAGTATTGCAAATAACCCAATAAACTTTGTCTCGGATTGATTGTTTAAAAAATATATCAAATTTTCTATTTATTTCATTTCGTATAATCACGCGCTCAAAATGTCATTTTTCTAGGTTTTATTTGCTATAGTAATGAATTTATTTAATTGTAAATGCAATGGTAACGCGTTATTAAAAGTTGATTTTTTTGAGATGCTCGTGCAGATAATAAGATTTAAAAGTTCGTCTACGGATTGTTGACGCCAAAAGCCTCCTACCAAAAACAACATGTTCTGACATAATATTAAAGCGACAATCTAATACGGAATCAATTAATAAAAAAATTGTATTCGAAATACATGATTTTCCTATCAATAAAATCACGAACAGAAAAGGGGTTAAAGTAGATGTAATCTTGATTAAAAAACCCCTTTTTATTTTTACTTCATCTACCGGAACATTTGCCGGAATTATCTATAAAAAACCACCCCACAACAACGACGACAAAAAGAACAAACCGAGCTACTGAAAAACAATTCCCCCTTGTTGTATTTCGCACTTTTCATCGCATTGTTTTCTTTCCCCTCAGACTCAGCTGTTCCAAAAATAAAAAAAGGATTAATAGGATTGACAAGATTCCAAGGGACTGGAAAAAGCGGAGGTCCCGACACAAAAGCAGGGGAGGCAGCAAAATCAAAATCAGAGAGGCCCCCGGGGGATTTGTTTTTGTGCTGAGCCCTTACGCTCCTGATTGCCAGGTTTCCGCATTCTTTTATTAGACAGAAACTCCAAGATTAGGGAAACTTCTTCCTCCTACGCGAGCCAGGTAATGAACGCCACACAATTCGAGGATGTGTTTACAACACTCGGGACGATTCTATACTCAGCAAGAGAGTCTTAATTGAGTGGGTAGTTTACGCTTATGGTTTACTTTTTCATTCGTTAAGGCTTTATATTTAATTCCATTCATTCGCTAAGGATTTAACTTCCTTCATTCATTATGTTTACCCATTTAATTTAATTCATTCACCAAGTTTACATACTCATGCTCTTCATTCGTCAATTTTCGACTTCCCTCATTCAGTATATTTCAACATTATATTTAATTCATTCATTAAGTTTACCCGCTCAGGCTTTCCATTCGTTAATGTTCCACATTTAATTCCTAAATTCATTATGTTACCCATTTAATTTAATTCATTCGTTAAGTTTACCTATTCAAGCTCTTCATTCGTCAGTTTTTGGCAATTAATTCCTTCATTAATTATGTTTCAACATTTAATTCATTTATTAAGATTACCTGCTCAAGCTCTTCATTCGTTAATTTTCTACATTTAATTCTCTTCATTCATTATGTTTATCCATTTAATTTAATTCATTCGTTAAGTTAACTTAATTACGCTCTTCATTCGTCAGTTTTTGGCAATTAATTCCTTCATTAATTATGTTTCAACATTTAATTCATTCATTAAGTTTACCCACTCAAGGTCTTCATTCGTTAATTTTCTACATTTAATTCCCTTCATTCATTATGTTTATCCATTTAATTTAATTCATTCGTTAAGTTTACCTATTCAAGCTCTTCATTCGTCAGTTTTTGGCAATTAATTCCTTCATTAATTATGTTTCAACATTTAATTCATTCATTAAGTTTACCCACTCAATCTTTTCATTCGTTAATTTTCCACATTTAACTCCTAAATTTATTATGTTTGCATATTTAATTCATTCATTAAGTTTACTCTTTTAATTAATTAGCTGAATTTTCCCTGTGTAATTTTTTCATTCGTTAAATTTCACATTTAAATTCTTCATTCGTTAAATTTACCCATTTAATTTCTTCATTAATTTAAGTTCCCCATTTAATTTCTTCATTCGTTAAGTTTCTACATTTAATTTCTTCATTCATTAAGTTTCCCTCTTTAATTTTATTCATCTGTTAAGTTTCGCTAATTAATTTAATTCATTTGTTAAATTTTCCCGTTTAAGCTCTTCATTAGTTAATTTTTCCTACCCAATTCCTTCATTCGTTAAATTTACTCGTTTAATTTAATTCATTTGTTAAGCTTCCTCATTTAATTTAATTCATTTGTTAAATTTATCCATTTACGCCTTTCATTAATTAATTTTCCACATTTAAGCTCTTCATTAATTAATTTTCTACATAAAATTTCTTCATGCGTTAAGTTTACTCGTTTAATTTAATTTTGAGTTTCCGCTTTTAATTTCTTCATTCTCTAATTTTCCACAATTAATTTTTTCTTCGTTAAGTTTCCCCATTTATTTTCTTCTTGGTTACGTTTTTACATTTCATTCATTCATTCATTCGTTAAGCTTTCACAATTAATTCCTCCATTCATTAAGGTTTCATATTTAATTACATTCACTCTTTAAATTTCCAGTTTAATTTCTTCATTCGTTGACTGTCTGTCGGTCTATACTTTCAGAAATATATAAATGCAACAACTCACAACTTTGACTTAAATTTATCATATTTGGTACGTGATTTAATGCTTTTAAATGCAGTTTTGTATCAAAATTTTGCTTGAGTCGGTTGGAAAGAACGTGTCTGAAACCTAAATTTGATTTTTTTGGGGTATTTCTGATTATATGCAGGGGATTAATCGTCAAAATACTCTCCTAGGGCACGCAATAGATTCAGTAAAAATCCTAAATTCATGCTAAAGATCAAGATTTTGTAACTTTTGTCCGGCAGTGCTATTCCAGGCGTTTTCTGACATGACATCTTTATATTAAAGTGTATACGAGAAAGTTTTAGAGACAACTCCAATTAGTTAAAGGAAATTAAATTAGATGAAGACTGCTCAGCTGAATTAAATTTTCATTTTATAAAGTCAATAATTTTAAATCTAAATAAGGAAGATTAAAATCTAACAGCTATTTCGATATCTAATCGTCATTGAAATATTAATAAATGAATTCATATTTATTTATACGCATATTTTAAGTATAGAAATGTGAAAATTTCAATTTGAAGTTATGAATAATTTCTTCTATGGTGTAACTTAAAGAATACCATATAAATAATTAGAGTCGAAGAGCAATAGCAACAACAAAAAATATTAAGATGAAATCTGCTATGCATCAATGTATCAAGTCAGAAAATAATTTCTTGATTTGCCAAGCACCATGTGCTCTCGTGCAAGTTAAATTATACTTTTATTCATTTTAATTGTTTCATTGAATGAGTCACTTTAGTATTGCAAATGATCCAATAAACTTTGTCTCGTATTTATTGTTTAAGAAATATTACTTCATGATAATGAATCTACTTAATAAATAAACTATACGATGAGATACAATGATCCTAGTAATCATAGGATGAATCATACAATCCCCCCTCCTCCAATATTTTACGAGGAATAAAAATTTTTAAATTTAAATCCGCAATAAATATTTCAATATATCATGTCAAAAGATAATTTCTTGAACGGCCAAGCACCACGTGCTCATGCAAGTTAAATTATATTTTTTATTCCTTTTAATTGCTTCATTGAATGAGTCACTTTACTATTGCAAACGATCCAAAAAACCTTTGTCTCGTATTTATTGTGTAAAAAAATCTCGCATTTCCTATTTATTTCCTTTCATAGAATCATGTGTTCAAAATGACAGTTTTCTAGGAATTTATTTGCTGTTGTCATTAACTTATTTTTTTAAAATCAGTTTTTGTAAATGCCATAGCAACGTGTTATTAAAAACTGATTTTTTTTAGATGCTCGGGCAGATAATAAAATTTCAATTTTTTGCCAACGAATTTTTGTTGACGCTAAAAACCTCGTCCCAAAAACAACATCATGTTCTGGCATGATAATAAGAATATTATTAAAAGAGCCGGGATGAAACATTTCTTAAAATGTGGAGTTCAAAGGCTTCGATAGTTTAAGCTCATGATTTATCTTTTGCGAAGAAACTAAAAGTGGTTTTAGATTATATTAAATATGCTCCAAAGAATACTCTCAGATATAGTTGGAAAGGAGAAATATCTTAAAAGTTTTTTTGATATGTTGTTGTCATCAAGAAATAAATAAACGAATTAAATTTACTAACAGCAAACGATAAAGATTTGATAGAAATTGCAGCTGTGAAGGTTTAAAAATTTCCATTCAAAACGTATGCATGACTTATTTTTAAGGTATCTGAAAATTAATGCCACTTGACACAGGGTTTTAAAAGCATCAGGACTACTTAATCCTTGGCAAGTGTAATATTGTTGATAAAAGAGCTTAAATTTAAAGGCACTTTTCACGATTTTATTCCTTTTAGGGTTAAATTAAGTATAACTGTAAATTGAGAAGCTTCCTGGAATAAATGTAAAATCATAGGCTCTAAATATATGTAATATCATAAATCTTTGTCCCTTTGAAATAATTATTTGATTAATGAATAGTTAAGCTTATATTTAATAAAAACAAACGATCGAAATTTATTTAAAATTCTTAATTTAAACGTTTCAGCAGAAAATGTCAGCGACAAGAGCAGATGTTTTTCAAACGAAATTATAATTATTTCTATTATTCCGTTTGAAATTCAAGAATAGGTTCGGACTTTTTGTTATTATTATGAGAGTATTTAATGACATAGGCAGATGTTTTTTCAGATTGTTTATGAGCTGCTTGCTTTATTACATATCTCTTTAGATTTCAGTAAAATTTGCAGAAATATAATTTTGGAAATGTGATTCCTTGTAACCATAGAATAAGAGAGAATGTAAACTGAAATGTCATAATTAGGAGGGGTATAAAAAAAGAAATATCTTTGTTTATTGAAAACGAAAGAAAATTAATTTTGATTATAAAATCATTGCAATTTTGCATTTGTCTTAACGGCAAGCTCAAATCATATGATTCTTATTTTTGATTGACGATGAAAAGGTTATCTGGATTGGTACACAATCTCTACAATTTATACACATCACATCAATGGAAGAAAATTTTAACATGATAAATGCAATATTAACTTGGTTGGTATATACGGCGTAACTTTGGTGGTATATGGATTTGAACCCAAGATTCTACTACTAGACCACTAGAATGAATTACATGATTTAAATTTAAACCGTTTAACCATTAATAGTAAACGATTTTTACTTAATCTGGATTAAATTTCTAATATATTTTTATAAATATTAAAAAAATTAAATAAATATTTAACCGTAAACATATTTAATTAAACAAGTAATGGTCTTAAACCTATTAGTATTAATCAAAAACGTAAAGCTCTAAACAAATATTTTAAGCATTTTCTGTGAATTTTTTATACTATTTTTTATTTTATAAATGAAAATATTTTTATCATTTTGAAATTTTCAAAATCATTTCAATGCAGTAAAAATTATGCTTTTGGTTGTTTTTAAATGTCAACAAAATGGCTGTATAATTTATATATAACATCTCTTCAAAATAAAAAAAAACATCATTGACGAGTAAAGAGTACATATAGGTATAAGGCATAAGAAATTAGTGCATATAGAATTAATGCATTAGAAAAAAGAAATCAAGAAAACAGAAAATATTCTTATCGTTTTAATGATGTCAGTATTATTCCCAATATTGCAAAAAATACTTCTATCGTTTAGAAAATGGCATTTTTTCTTAAGAATATCGATACAAAATTTTCAAACGAAAATAAAATTGACTTATAGAATTAATGCATAAAATAAACAAAGAATAAAAACAGAGCATTATTATTATCTTATTGATGGTAGTATCATTTAAAAAACTTCAAAAGAACATTTTAACCGCTTTGAAAATGGCTGTTTTATTTTAAGTATCTATCTTAATATCATTTAAGTTGAAGAATTTTTAATTATTATTAAAAAAAAGAGGATTTGTTCTTTTTAAATTAATGAAACAAATAAACAATTTGGCAAAAATATTTTTTATGTCATGAAACCGCTAATATTATTCTAGATATAGAAAGAATACTTTTATTATACCGAAAAGTGAAATTTTATTTTAGTTGAATATAAACTTAAAGAAAATTTTTCGAAATAATCTCTAGCTTCTCCAATGTTATTAGAACAACAACAAAAGAATCGTCCAAAAAAGCAACCGGCAAACTGCGAAGATACTTATTTTCTCCCACCCACGTAGAGGACATTTGGGAAGAATTGGTGCTTCGATCACCGCTAATGACCGAGCATCGCGATTGCAGTCATCATTAGTGTAATTGGAAATTAACACATCATCAGAGACCAATCAATCGACTTTTGTGCAGTTAGAATCGGAGTAATTTGCTGACTATTTTGTTTGGAAGTCTTCTTCTTATGAATGTAAAAGAAACATATCCAATTACCTTGATTCAGGTTTCGAATTGCTCGTAAATGAGAAGACATTTATGAATTCAACGATGTTTGTAAATATCGACTATAAATATTCGAATTCTTTCCTGAAAGATTCTTCATTAATTTTAAATAATACTTGTTCACTTTAAATTATTTATTATATATTTATTTAAAATAGAAATAGTTTATAATTATTTTAGTATTCTAATCATTATTAATGTGAATTTTTCTGAAATTTTTGACTTGTAGTCCAATTTATATTAAAAATATATAATCACCATTTTATTGATTTGAGTCATTGAGCTGGTTGTTTAAGATAAACCTCTGAAGTGTTTATTCAGATATGCATTGAAATAAAAAATCGTTTTTCTAAGAGGAAAAATTTTAATTAAGAAAATTTAGGTATTAACTAACTTATATATTGATCTATCAAATGACTGATATTTTAACGAGATTTGTTATAAATTTTATTAAAAAGTAGAAGTTTTATTAACAGTAGAAAAAATGAAAAAGTAAATATTTTTTTCATTTTTTAAAAATAATGAGTGGAACTTTTGAAATAAAACTTAAATAAGGTTATATAGGAGGAAATAATAAAACATTCATTTGAACACGTACCTCTTTTATTTTCAAAATTCATCTGTATTGAGAAAAAAAATTGCCTTATTGTATAAGTCTTTTTAATACCTTCAATTTCTTAGTTTAAGCATTTGATCGGAAATTCGTTTTGAGTCTAATAACTTTTAATTTAAATGAGAAAAATCAATACCAAAACTTCCAATTCCCCTCAGGTCCACATGAAGTAACATGGTTGGCTGAATATTCAGAAATTTATTTTGAAAAGTCTGCTAAAAGCATAAATCAATAAAATTATTATCGCGCAAATTTCTGCATTTTGCTATTTTTAATAAACTTGGTTGAATTAAATAGCTTGGAGCATTTTTAGTCAAAAAAAGAATATGTATTTTCTTGTTTGCCAAACGATTTTTCTTGCTTATGAATGAATAAAAAAATATGAATTTGCAAACGATTTTGAAAACAACTATAATTATTTTTTTAATTAAATGATTTGTATTTTTTATCCTTTCCATTACAATATTTTTAATTTATTATTTCATCGAAGAATTGTTCTATTAAGTTTATATATATATATTTTTTTCAAAAAAGTTCAAAGTTCGATGAAACTATTTTCGTATTCTCAATGCTTGTTCCGATATAACAATCAAAATATTGAATCATAGAATTTTCGTATGTAATCTTGTTTTATATAGAGTCTAAACAATTCTATTAAACCAATAAGCTTTTCGACCAGCCGAAATGTACAAACAAGGCGATAACTGCGGATTTCTCTAGACCGCCGTTCGACCAATTTATTATTAAAGGAAATCCATTCCGTAGTGGCAGGCGTCTTGTCAGATTGAGTTGGTATTTAATAAGCTCTGAAATACGTTCGGTTGCTTATCAATAGGGATCAATCCACCCGCCTACAGTTAAAATCGTTGGTCCGTCATTATATCAACCAGATCTCAAAGATAAGATCTCAGTTTCGAAAGATAAATAGCTTTCATTATCCACATGATTCATAAAGTTTAGCAGAAAGGGTGGAATAATGTGGTGAAATATCATATATTTGTATCAAATTATCCCATTTTGCTAAATCTAGGAGATTTATAGATATTAATATTGTGAAAACGATCAGAAGTCTCATATATGACTGAGTATTTCCATAGTTTATTGGTTCCGGTTGAACAACATGCCCCAGATATTTCCAAATTTTGATTGAATTGTTCCGAATGTTTTTGTTCTTTACTTAGAATCTGATAGTTTTAATGAGATATTTTTAGCATAAAAATTTAATTTCGGAAAATTTTCGTCTATTTTATAATAAATTAAAAATTACATTTTTTCCTACACCAAGATTATTATTTATATAATTAAAATACTTAGGAAAAATAAATAAGCAATCCCCCAGTACCATCCACTTGTTGGATTACAACAATTTTCATTTCATATGAAAATAATAACTGATTCCCACTTATTTCATCCATGGTTTCATTCCCTCTTAACCGTCCATTTTTGAGAGAAGTACCACTTACTTCATTATGTATTTTCAATTGGGAAAATCCATAGAAGAGTTCCCCATCCCAAATATCTGCACTATTTTCGCCAATTTGTGTTTCAAATAAAAAAAATCAAAACCTCTAAGTAAGCCATCAAATTTATATTTTTCTCCACTATCCTTCATTTTTGAAAGAAATCCGAAAAATAAGATATGACTGTACATGTTTAAAAGTGAAACACATAAAATTTCTCCAACAACTATCATAGCACCGATTTAAACAATTTTTACTTTATTATTATACCAAACTATACAGAAAGTATTTTAATTGTTAAAAAATTCGAACACGAAATTTTGAAGAATGGATGCGTTCTAAATCTCCCCAAGTTCGAAAAGCAAGTCTGTACCTGCCTACCTGTGAACACGATTTACACGATTGATATAGAATACTAAAATTTGGTATATACACTTTATAACGTATGTGCATATTTCTATCTAATTTTGCATGAAATCCTGTCAGAGAAAATATGTTTGCTTAGCTTTTTGATAATTATAAAGGAGTAGATCTGAAGGGATATAATTTGGTTAATAGGTTATCACTTAAAACATAAAATATGGTGAAATTTATAACAAATTCATAAAAATGCTGACGTTTTGCTGATTTATATTCTGAATTGATTTAAATCAATAAATTTTGGAACATAATCATTAAAAAAATTCTGTATCAAGGAAATCGTATTTTAAAATTAATACAAATTAAAGAATAATCTGCACGACTACGAAGTCATTAAAAATATATAATACAAAAATAATTTTTTCCTGGATAATTGATACCAGTTTTTGCAGGAAAATGTCAAAATTTCAGTTAATTTTCTAACTAATCGAATTTTAATTAGTATTTAATTTAATACTGAAATGTTAATGATTATTAAAGAATAAAAATAGTTACCCGTGATGATTGTTTTCCGATGATTGCTAAAAAATTGTAAACTTTCAGTAATTTATCTAACTAAATGAATTTTAATGAACTTATTTACTTTAAAAAGCTGTCAGCAGTTTCTCTTTTGCTTTAAGAGAGAAAGCTTGACTAAATTTGGTCGATTTGTTTAGGAGGGGCTTGACCATAATCACTTTTATTTATAGTAAAATAAAGCTAGAAAGAACTAATTTTTTTTACAAAAAAAATGTTATCTCCATTTCAATCGCATCAATTTTACAGAATTTAAAAATAAATCTCATCTTTTTCACAGTTCCAAGTTAGAAAAAATCGGACTCCTTGCATTTTATTTGAAATAAATGTTTCTTCAAAATGGTTAAATATCGATAAATCTTCGGTCGAGACGTGGAATGGTTTTATGATCTCAATCCATCATGGTTTAAGTAATCTTCCTTTCAGTTTAAAATGGTTGCCGCATTTTGGCTTCAACCCAGCACACATTTCTACAAAAGAAATTAAAAGCATTTAACGTAATTCTGACCTTGAACTGCAAAACAGGGAAACAAAAAAACATTCCAAGGTGTAAGCCTTTTTTCACCGAACAGCTTCGTTTATTTTTGTCTTTGAGGTGGAAAAAAATGCATTGTTGGTTCGAACAAAAGGTGATTAAATCCGTCTTCACAGCTCCGGCCGGGAACAATGCAGCTACTGACCGAATTCCGATGCCAGAAACAAATGTTTAATTGAAAAATCAATGGCTCTCTTGCCGAGTAAATTAATGCCACGGCCGCTTTTCTCAGTGTAAATATACGGAATGGGTTCATTTATTTCTCAACAACTAAATGTGATAATTGCAGAAAGTCAATTATTACAAAATAGTTGCCACACGTTTATATACTTTTCAATGTACATTATTTATCAAAGTTATCGTTTGCTTGCAAACGATTCTATTTAGATAAATTTTCAAAAATAACTGTAAAATACTTAATTACAAGTGAAGTAATAATCAATTTGCTCTTCTAATTTCATGAATTTTGGATGTTTAAAAATTAATTTTGGATAAAATTTATCCATATTTTTTAAAGAATATTTATTAATTTTAAAATTAATCAATATTTAATTTTTAAATTTAATTTTTAAGGAATTATTATGACATTTTTAAAATTAAATGCATTAAATTTTCTTATTCCTTTTTTCACCTTTTTTCATTAAATGTATTCAATTTTTGTATTCATTTTGAATTTTTTGTATTAAATATACTTAATTTCTGCTATCTTTTTTTATTAAATGCCTGTAATTTTGGAATTTTTATATTGTATTAAACATATTAAATTTTTGTTATCATTTATCCATTTTTATGCTTTAATTGCATTTATTTTTTGTATTTTTTTGTATTAATAGTATTCAAATTTGTAATTCTTTTTTGAATTTTTTTGTATTCAATTTTTTTGAATCTTTTTATAGATTTTTTCGGATTAAATGTAAGCAATTTTTACATTTTTTTATTAAATGCATCAAATTTTTGTATTGTTGATTTTTTTGTATTAAGTATATTCAATTTTTGCATTCTTTTTCCCATTTTTTATATTGAATGTTGTGAATTTTGGTTTTCTTTTTTGTATTAAATGTATTCCACTTTTGGATTATTTTTGCATTTTTCAATATTAAATGCATTATTTTTATATTTTAAATGTATTCAATTCACTATCAATTTAAAGAACTATTCACAAAAAAGAATGCTTCCCTCTCAGTTTTAATACATTGAATAAAATGACTGTATCATTTTTTTTGAAATTTCCTATAATGCTTTTATACAGCAAAAAATTATTCTGATACAAAACTTCTGTTTGTCTTACAAAATTATAGTGCTTTCTGATAGTTTAATTAATTTTTTTTAAATTTACGATACAATTTTATTTATGAACAAATATGCTCTTAAATTTTTTTTCAATAGACATTTTTGAACCATTTGACACCCCTTTTGAACCATCTTTGGTTTTGATTGACTCTCTTTTTTTACTTCAACTAAAGTTTTAAACAACAGATTTAACTGCATATAGTTATTCATTGCTAAAGTGCACATCAAGCTGATGAAACAGGATATTATAACTAATAAAAGGAACAGAGGCTGGAACCTATGACTTTCTTAAATTAATATCTAAAAATAAGACAACATGCAATAACTAATGACAAATAAATTAAAATTTCAATTCAATAAAATTTTAAGGAAATTTTTTTGCCTATATGCTTAGTATATACAAAGTATAGAACAAGTTTTTAGAATTACGCCAATATGTGACAAAAATAACTGAAAAAGTCTTTGAACCAAATGGTTGAAATTTGGTATAGGATTATTTAAACGAAATTTGAACATCTCTCAAATTTTGAGTAAAATCTGTTCATACGAAGTCTGTCTGTCCGGTTGTTCGATTATATTAATACGATAATTACAAAACTAATAGAGCTAGACAGAAAAAAAATTCATTATTCAAATATATTATGTAGATAAATATCAAACTGTGATCCAAATTCTACTACTGGTTGACTGTCAGTATTTTCATAAACCAGTAAACGTGATAATTCAAAAATGCAATGTCTTAAATGTATCACATTTAATACGTAATTTTGTGACCAGAAGTACAGTTTTATGCTAAAATTCTTATTTTTAATGGATTGAGAAAGGCATATAAAAAAATAATAGATTCTATTTTTCGATATTATAAACGAAAGCCAGAAATTAACCGCCAAATAACTCGCCAAAGAGAAAACAATACATTCTTCAAAAATGGTAAATTTTCACCAAAAGTTAATATTTTGTAACTATTTCAATCCAATGCAAGTAAGATATTCTCTGAGATGCAAAGTTTGTCAGATAATATGTGTTCCCTCATTCAAAATACAATCAGAAATAATGTTCGGTTTCAAAAATATATTTCCAACTCTCTTTTTAATAAGTATTAAAACATTGAGCATTTACTGTTAGAGCAACAGAACACAAAACAAAACTGCACTTAAATCATTGAAAAAAATTGCATTCAATTCAAACATTATATGTAAATAATAATAATCATAAAAGATAAAAATGAAATCTACTATGCATATTTCAATGTATCATGTCAGAACATCATTTATTGAACGGTCAAGCACCTTGTGCTCGTGCTAGTTAAATTATATTTTTATTCATTTTAATTGTTTCATTGAATGAGTCACTTTAGTATTGTCAACGATCATAAAAATGTCTCGCATTGATTGTTTAAAAAAATACCTCATTTCCTATTTATTTCATTGCATATAATTACATGTACAAAATGATATTTTTCTAGGCTTTATTTGCTGTAGTCATTAACTTATTTATTTTTTATCAGAGCTTTTGTAAATGCGATGTCCACGTGCTATTAAAAGCTGATTTTTTTAGATGCTCGTGTAGACAGTAAAATTGCAATTTTTCGCCATCGGATTTATTGTTGACAGCAAAAACCTCATCCCCAAAACAACATGTTTTGACATAATAAAGTAAAGATTTTTTTTATTATCTCTTTTTTATTTTCATCTTTTGTTTGTCTATGATATGTCTAACGATTAAATCAATAGAATAGCAAGAATTATTTTTCGAAACTGATGCAAGGAAAATGTTAGTAATTTTTTATCTAGGAAGAAATTTATGTACCTTTCATTCAAGCAAATACAGGCAGCATTTATAATCAATTCAAAAAGTTTCTCAACTTCTTAAGTTCTATTTTTCAGCAATTTAAAGCTTAAGTTTTAGTAAAATTCAGACATTCTATTTTTATATATGAAATATAAAAATTAAAATTTTGGTTCCTTTATACGGATTTAAAAAAACTAATCAAGTGAAATAAAGTGAACTGGAAATTAATATAGAATTGTGCTAAAAATAGCTTAAAAATGATTCTAATCAGTTGAGTTATTATTTTTGGACCAGCAGTGTAATTTTTTATGCTAAAATAATAATAATTGATTTTTCAAATTCTTGCCTTCTGACCTGTGGCAATTTCTCACTTGTTCTGCTAAAAATGATAAACTAGTTTAATTCCCAATTTATATGCAGCTCAGCAAAACAGCCCCCAGCCAAATGGAATGAAATAATTGATAAAATATTCATCAAGACGGTGTGTTGTCAAAAGTGAGTGAAATGCCAAAATTTAAAAGTAGATGGAATTGAGAAAAAGTTTAATGTTCAATAAAAAACTGTCAAACATAAAAAAAAAATTACTATTCATTCATCGTCTTGCTGAAAACATTTTTTTTTAAATTTAGTGAAAATAAAATTTGACAAATTATGTTTGTTGAATCATGAGCTATGTTACGTCATTACAAATAACAACTACGTACCATGCGTTGTCTAGAAATGAAAATACCAAAAGGCGTATAAAGACAATATATTGTTATGAAAATCATACAGTGGATATACAGTGAAAAGATTTCAAGCTGAATGACAGGAAACGACATCTAATTTCAAAAACATTTCGGAAAGCACAGAAAAAGCTAACAAAACACAATGATGACCCACACAATGAATAGTAGGTATAGGTATTAACACAAGCAGTTAGCAAACAGCTAAGTACAAAATAGTAACAGCTTCAGAATAAACAATAAGAAATTTTTCTCTGATCACTACTACGAAGTGAGAATTGTTTTCGTTGTCGCAACTTTAGTTTTATGCGTTTAAAAACAGGATGTGATATCTTATTAAATTTTAATAAATATTCTATGATTCTCTTTTTCAAATACAGATAACGCCGTAATTCCTGAATTTTCCAAAACCAATAATTTTTGTCACTAAGTTTTGGTTTTTAAAGATGGCACCTTTAAAGTCTTGAGTTTATTTTGGACAAAATTTGTTGCAATTCCAAATTTTAAAGGCATTAATTATTGTTCCTTTTATTTAATAATAAAATTTTTGCACCTTTATGTTTTTGAATTAACTTCAGAAAAAATTCAAGCAGTTACAATATTTGAAATACATTAAATACTACTGATGTTTTTAGTAGACATCTTATTTTTATTTTTCTCTCAATTAGTATGGAAATTGTTTTATTCAAGAACAGTCAATAAATAACCAAAACCAAAGACGGTTTAATATGATTGGAAATATGTGTCCGCATAATATTTGATACTAAACTTTATATTTAAAATAATTTACAGCTATTAACAATCAGAAATTTATTTAGTATGCGCATATTTAGAAAATAAAATAAGGCAAGAATTTATGAATGTTACTAAAAGTTATTAATTTATATGAAATTTATATTCCTTTTATGTTTTAGATTTTAATATGTGTATTAAAATAACTTTTGTTTAAAATGATTATATTACCCTATTAAAAATTTGATAATATAACTCAAGAAAATTAAATCAGAATAGCATTGCTCATGATATGAAGGCATAGATTTAAACATAATATATTATAACTAATATATTTAATATGCTTATTAAATATTTTGAATTACTATGTTTTATATTCTAATTAAATATAATTAATTAATATTTTAATATTCTAATTAAGTATACTTTATTTATGTATTTAATATTCAAATTAAATATATTTAATTTATAAATTTTGTTTTAATTAAAGATATTTCACGTATATAAAGTATGTTAAAGGAGATATTAAGAAAACGTTTTTTTAAAGAAAATAAAAAGTAAGAGAAAATCAAACGAAAAGAATGTAAATAAATTACTTATACTTAGTATTTTATTACTTTCTTGTCTTAAGTCTGTTAAATCTTAAACGTCTGTTTTATGTCTTCTGTCTGTCGTCTGTCTGGGCTATGAAATAGTTAAATTTTTCGGATTTGATTTAATTTCTTTTTCAATTTAAATCCCATTTTACAACCAATTGTATCACTTCTTAAAGAAAACACCTTTTTTTCAGCATGGTTCTTGTATTTAACAAAAATAATGATAAAGAAAAATCATTGAGGGAAAAAATATAATGTGACAAAACCCCTTCATATTACTCTTCAATAAAAAAAATATTTCCCATCCTCTATAATAAAAATTGTAAAGCCTTGGTATAACAGTGAACACAACGAGATCTCAGACAAATATTTTTATTATACTACACATGAACTTTTTATACTTCGTAGTAGAATAAAGAAGTTCAACTATACATTTTAGACATTTATTGTTTCAAACGACTGAAGCCAAAAGTTGATAGAGAACTACATTAAAAAAAACACCAGACATTTGATTTACCCAACTCGTTATGTTTGTGTGAATTATTGCACTTATATGCATAGGAATGAACAAATTGACAGACAGTCTTCCCTTTCATAGATTTCATTTAAAATTTCATATAGATATAAACTTAATATACTAAAACTATGCAAAAAACTATTTATCAAAACTAAACTTTTTGCTAAATGTTATTGAAACAGATTTTCAATCTTTGTAGTTACTGAGTTTGCTAGAGGGCGAGATAGCCTGGTTGTAGGGCATTGGAATCATATCCCTTCAGGTGCGCGTTCGAGCTAACCAGCCGAAGACTTTCCGTTTGTTTAGTGTTTTGCTCACGTGAAATTTGATGTGGCCATAAAGTCCTCTACGTCGACATTAATAACACAGAGGATACTGAATCAGAGGCGATCGTTCTCTGTTCTAGATCTACATTACGATCTGGGAATGATGTAATGAAGTGCAAGAATGAAGTTCTCCCCCGTAAAAAGGTTTTGTGACTAGAGTGAGCTAGAAGTCAGATTTATGTCCTCGGATGCTCAAGGGTCCATACTCTCAGAAGCTACTGCACCCCTCCTTCTGTTGTAAACCGGAACACGAGGACAACAGCAACGATCGATTTTACTTACTACGGACATATAAACTTTATTTGAATGAATTTCGTTTTCACCTTACAGACATAAAAAAATTTAGTGTAAATACCAAATGTCATTTGTCTCGCTTAATTTGATATTTAGTTATTGTGTCATTGAAAGGATAAATAGAAAGAATTCCATAAGTATATATTTCAGATTCGCTAAAATCTGAAGCGAGGAGATTCTTCAAAATCTCGTAGTGGCATTTTTTTTCGATTATAAAGCTTTTTATTTGTCCACACTGTATGTAAGAAAGCAAAAAAAAATATCTTTTCCATTTTCACTTATTTGAAAACACTTAAATTTAGAGTAAAAAAAACGAAAAAGTGATAAATTTAATTTATAGATTGAATTCCATGGATAAGAATTACAATTCGGAACTCATTTAAACATGAGAAAACTTTTTAGACTATAAAAACAATGCAGATTGTTGGATAACAAATACTTAATAATTAAAAACGATTAGAATTGAAATAAAAGAAATATCTGTTTGCACACAAGTTAATTCAATTACCACTCTAAAACACTACATCCCCAAACCAAAAAAATGGAGCAATTGTTTCTAAAATACCCACTTCCTCAAATTGAAGCAAGCATTGATACAGAATTTTTGTATTGAAACAAGTATCTTTGAGTTAAAAGTAATTAAATTAACTCAACTGATGCTTTCAATAGAAGAAGTTGCATTAAAGTTAATGGCGGGTATTCTGTTATCTAAGATCTTTTAAATCTGCAAATGAATCTAAGCTTTTAAAATTGTCGTAAAGTTCCGGAAAGCATTACGGATTTCGTACTCTGAAGTAGTTTATAAAAAACTTCACATTTGTTTGACGGTAAACTATTGCGAAGTTATTTATTAACCTATTTAGTAATTTTTTTTGAAAAATGTTTTGCTTATAAAAAAGGTACATTTTATTAGTACATGGAAATGAAGAAAATAGATTAATTGGTAATTGACAAATACTTTAAGAAAATTAATCACATAGAACCGAATAAGAAACTATTTCTATCAAGTAATTTGCATTCAGTTTTTAGAGATTTATACGGCCGTTTTGAAATATATTACTTGCAAGAGAGGTACTTAATATTAAAATGTTAATTAGTGACAATTTGGCTTAACAATATTGTGAATACGGCATGGATTTAATTTATTGGTTCATGAAATAATTACAGTAGTTTATGTTGTATATCAACTGTTAAATATTATAATTCTTTTAGAAAATTCTATGGGATAGATAAGCAGTTAGTGTTCTAAAGTTTTTATGGGTAAACTTAATACTTTTTAAACACTTTTTATAAAAAAGAAGTATTTGAGTATAAAAATAGTAATTAGAATTTTTTTTGGAAAAGTGTTGCATAAAGAACATATTATATATATTGGTTCATGGAATAATTAATTTGGCATTTGATATGACACATTTTAAAATTCTTTTAAAATATTTCATGGAACAAATAAGAAGTTACTAGAAAGTTTCTGTGGATAAACATGGTATTTTGAATACCTTTTATAAGAAAAAAGTATTTAAGTAAAAAATAGTAATTAATAGCAATTTGTTTGAAAAAATGTTTTGCATATGGCACACTTTATTTACTGGTTCAAAGAATAATTACAATAGTATATTATATGGGATATATTAAAATTCTTTAAAAAAAAGGCTTGAATAAATAAGGAAATAAATACAAGGAATTTTCGGGTAAATACGATACATGGTATCTTTAAATAGGTTTTATAGGAAAAATATATTTATAAATATAGTAATTTTTTAATAATATATTTGATGACTGTTTTGAATATAGTTTAATTTGATGGTTCGTAGAATAACTAAAGTAGTATATTAGCTGATATGTATTAAAATTCTTTAAAAAATTAATTGGGATAAGTAATTACTGAAAGGCTTTTGCGGACAAATCTGGTATTTTTAAATACTTCTGCATGAAAAAAATACTTAAATATAAAAAAGTAATTACTAAAAATTTATTTAAAATTGTTTTCAATACGCTACTGATTTAATTTGCTGGTTCAATGGAATAATTATAGTGGGATATTAACTGCCACATATTAAACGTTTTTAAAACTAAGAATCTACTTTTGTAAAACTTCTATGGGCAAATATGGTATCTTAAAATGATTTTTATATAAAAAATATTTAAGTACAAAAATAATAATTAGTAATAACTTATTTGATAAAAAGTTTGCTCATGGAATAGATTTTAATTGATCAATCCACAGATTAATTATGACAGTATGACTAGCCTTTGATAAAATTATTTTAAAATTTTGCTTGCGACAAATAAGTAGCTATTATTGTAAAGCTTTTATAGAAAAATATGGCATTTTAAAATATCTTATATATGAAAAAATATTTAAGTATAAACATAGTAATTAATAATAGTTCCTTTAAAAAACCTTTTGCTTATGGAATAGATTTAATTCATTGATCCTCAGAATAATTATAGGCGTATAGTAACTAATTGAAAAAACCCTGATGAAATAAAAAAAAAGGCAAATTTTTTGAGTGAAATATAAACAGGCTTTTAAAGAAAAATATTTTTGCACAAAAGTTAAGTATAATTAATAGAAATTTAACTTAAGAATGATTTGTTTATGACACAGATTTTTATTTAAATGTGCATAGATTGTTATGTCATGACATTAATTTTCATTTGATAAGATTTTTTCAGAGCAAATATTTCATCGAAAGAAATTATTTTAAATTTCTATTGTCTTTTTTTAATCACTTTTCTAAAACGACACTTTTATATATCTTTAATCACAGAAATTTGTTTTATTTTTTTTGGTTTAATTTAAAAAATTAACTCTATTTGACAAAATAAATAACCCTACTTAAAAATGATGTAACAATTCTAAAGATGCATTCTAAAATCTTCTATTATGCTTTTTGTATTAAGTAATATATAATAAAAATATTTACATCATTTAAATCACCTTTATAACTGAAAATATATTACTAATATACAAAAGATAAATATCGGCCCAAGATTATAGCAGAAAACTTATATATTTCAAATTATGTCTTTATTCTCTATCATTTTCCTTCAACAGTGCTATAAAATACTTCATTAAGTGTCCGATTTAATAATTTCTAATTGGTCGATTCATTCTGGAATGTAAGCTAAACCTAATGTCCTCTAAAACATTAATAGTAAAGGCTAATTAAAAGCCCAACACTCAATAATTAAAAAAAAATAGAAAAATGTTCGAAATCAATTCTATTTATGGATAGAAAATAGGAAGAACAGATACGAGGTTTGAATAAGATTCATATTGTTTCCAAAATAAATTTCTATTGATAAAGATAATATAATTAGCTTTCGGTAATTATTGAGAAGCGAAGTGAATACAACCTTTGAATTAATCATTTCCGCTAAAACCAAACCCTCTAAACCCTTTATTGACAAGATTTTTTTAAATATTAACTTCTGGAAACCGGGAATAAAAGCCTTTGTTGCTATAAATCCCAATACCTTATATTTTTCAAACCGCTAAACCTTTGTAAGAGTTTCTATTTCCGTCTCAACTTCATTTGAGTTAAAAGACTTGAGATAACTGAATGAACTTCATTACCATTAACTTCTCTATCTGAGAGCACTGATTGGATGAAATAAATTATTTCTGGCTAAGATTTAGTAGTTTTTATATAAAAATTATGTTTCAAGGCATTCTTGATTTAAGAGGTTTATTTGTAAAACGACTGTTCCATTTGTAGCTTTTCTAGTTTTGTACTTCCAAACATTAATTGAATCAACTAAATATGCTCAGAAAAATGCTCCTTTCAGTTTCTCGTGAGCAATTTATTTTACCTTATCATCATGTTATTTAGTGAAATGCATTGTCTTTATCTATCTTTTAGTGCCCTCAAGTTTAAATAAGAGTTCTTGTTATTTGCTATTCGTAGATGAACATTTATCATCGTTGAAGATGAACATTTATCATCGTTGGACGAAAGAAAATGCGAACAATTATAAATTAGAATAATTTATTTTAATAATAGATTCACTTATATAGTAGTAAATATGTGTTTAAGAAAGATAACTTTGTTTTTAATTTATTTGTTTTCAGAAAATGTGTTTTATTTTTGATTGATAAATTATTTTGAATAGCAGACGATTTTTACTTTTAATGTTGTTTAAATAAAAATTTTTTTTTTCAAAATAAATAAATCATAAATAAAATTTGCATTCTTTCTTATTTATACCATTTTACTTTGATCAATTCAGTTTTTCATTCAATTAGAAAATGATAATTGAAAAATATTTAAGTAATTCATATATGTCGAGGAATAAAATAGTTGAATATTGAATAAAAAATTTATACATTAATTCAGAAATGTAGAATAAAAAAATAATTATCTTCGTTGTAATTCATACCAAATTTTTTTAAATAGCAGAACCTAGAAATTTTTTTAAATAAATTCTATTTATATACCGGAATTAAAATTCCCCATTTCCACTTTTTTCAATATTATTTTGAAATAAAATTTATTTTTGTTGTGTTTCCATTATACTAAGTAGATGTATAGGCTTTAAATCTTCATTAAATAACAGATATATTCCATACATAAAGACATCTCGTCATAGATTTTTAATTATTACGATTCCTTTTATCATTAACTCTGATATGCCGATTTACCTATAGAAAAATGAAAAGGAAAAAAAACAATAGAATAATTTGATTTGATAATAAAATTGGATTGAAAAAATTATTAATGTTTTAATATACTGTCTTTTTACATGTCTGGGTTTTGAGAATTTTCCGATAACAAGGAATTATTGTTTTAAAATAAATTTTAAAAAAATAATATTTAAAAGCAATTTTTTAAATCACATTTTATTAAATAGCAAAATATTTTTCTATTTTATTTAACTCCCATGTTTTGTTCTGGAACAATTTTGTTATATCCAGCTTATTAATAGAAAGAAAAATAGCATGAAAATAATATTGAACTTAATCAATGATTAATTGATAACTAAGTACTAAAAATATTAAAAATAATGTATTATCATTGGAAAATTTTAGCTTTTTCAATATGAGTAGGTGAAAGAAAGGTTTTGGAATTCTAGCTTTAGAAACACAAAACAAGTCTTATTAAATAACCGCAAGTGAAAAAATAAAATATATGTTTAGTAAGTAAAAAACAAACAAACTTTCTAATATTTTTTTCAAATTTTTAAATATATTCACCTTCAAAATGATTCGAAAATGTAAGTGAAAATCATCAATTAATGAATATTTGAGTTCTGAAAGTATTAAAAGTGTTATTTGACATCGAGAATATATTATTATATTATACAAAATTCTGAAACTAATATGTTAAGGATTAAAAATCGATGGCAAATATTCATTTTTAATTAAATGAAACAAATTAAGTTAAAAAGTTATTTGAACCAATTAATTTAAGTTAAATAAAATGTTTATAAAAGAAATATAATATTATTAAATACATTTAATAGTATTTTAAGAAATGTTGAATTTGTGTCAACATATTTTATTATCACACAACATTATTACTTTAAAATGTTTTTTTATTAGTCTTTTTTTGTCAGAACACAAATATTTCAATTAATAATGTTATTTTAAAGTTAACTGGAAAAAATCAAATAACTGTTAACTGTTCTGCTGTATATAATATAAAAATCAGAACGTATTAAAATTTATATTTAATACTTTACGCATAACACCGAATAAAAGCAATATTCTTTTTTACAATAATTGAAATAGAAATAATAAAGAACGAGAATTCTAATTAGACTTTTAAAGAAGTTAAAGCTGGAACCAGAATGTTTAGAAAATCACCTTCAGACTAATCCAATAAGTAAATGTCGAGAGGAGTAAAATACTCTATCGTAATTCGCCTTGGTCAGTGCAGATTAAATTCCAGGAAACGTTAAGAATGTTGTGTGTAATTGAACTATACTCTTCCGATGGGGTGCTGAGAAAAAGAATAAGGATTGAAAATAAGGGTTAGTAGATCACAAAAAAAGAGAAATGTTTTTCTTCGACACATTCTTACTGTGACGTACTCTCCGTAATTACTGCAGGTTGAAAAATAAAGCCGTGAAAAAATATAGTGGGAGTTTATAAAGATATTTTAATGAAAACATTTCTTTTACTTAGTTTTTACTTACCTTCTGCTAGAGCGCTTTATTCTTTTATGTTTGTGCAGACGATAAGCTTTCGTTTTTCCACGAAAGAAAAAGGGAATCCATCTTCGAAGGTGAAAAATATGATTGAAGTTATATTTAATTAAAATAATCTCTGGTGCAAAAATGATTTTAAATATCATATTATTTTTGCTGATATTTTAAATATTTTTAATTAAAATATGAGGGAATTATTTTATAGAAATGTTATCATTTATAATGATAGCTGAAAATATTGCACAACATGATGAATAAAAAGATAAAATGCACTTAAAGTATCCATGTGAATTTATTGATATTAGGAATAAGAATAAAAGGAATTCAATTTATTTGAAGTCTAATGTAATTGTCCAAGATTTTCACTTTCGAGTTATTCACTTTTATTTAACTGTTTTTTAGTTTTTCGTTAAATTACAATACCTATTCATAATGGCAGTCATCCCATTGAATTAAAAGATAAAAAATTTAAATTTAAAACAATTTACCGATTACAAATGCTTAAACTTTTAAAAATAAAAACAGGGAGTTACATTTGAGAATGATACAGAAGGAATTTAAAAAACTGTTTCCGTCGGCTATAATTTTCGTTTGTAACATCCCTTGAAAACAACGGCAACATCTGTGTGGTATCCATTTTCATAACAGATTGCAATTTATTTTTGCAATCATTTATATATTTCAGATAATCGCGAGGTTTTTCAAAGTCTTTTTTTAAAATCAATTCTTGTGTCTTAATTTCATCTGTATGTGCTGTATATTCGGTCTTAAAGTTTTATATAATTGCCACAATGAACGAGCCAAAAATATCATTATAAACGAAAGAGACTCGTGTGTCTGTCTATTTTGTCAGGAGAAAAAATGAAATTACATAAGAAATTTATTTAATACTCAATTGTTGCTTTTTAAGAAGTTATCTTCTATACAACTGTTAAGAAAAAGCTTTTATTTTCAGGAGTGTACATTAATTATCTAATATACGAGCTTTCCTATGGTTGCAATTTCATGTTTTTTTAAGAAATTGAAAACTAATATTTGAATTAATAGCAGAAAATTTATGACAATCCAGCTTAAATTTCAGTTTTTTAAAAAGAAAAATGTTCTAATAAAATATATAAAAATAATAAATGGTTGTAGGTTTGTATGCGAAAAAAATCTCCTTAAAATTAGTTATATGTTTTAAATGTAACATTTTTTAAATATAAATGCTTTAAATAATTGAGCACATAATTTTAAATTTCTATCGTCTGTAAATAAATTCTTATTTAAAATGGCAGTCTGTTAAATCAAAGTGATTTGAAAACTTCGGAGTTTCCAAAAAATTATAGTTTTTCCCCCAAGCAATCTTTTTGTCTGTTTAGTTATTTTATGAATATTTTTAAAGAATCATACACCATTTAACTAACTTTTTGAATGTTTACATAAACAGTGTGTTAATTTATTGGGATAAGAAGGATTGAAATTATTTTCAACAGTGACTTTTAATGCCTATCAACCACTTACAGTAAATCGTTTGTATACATTTTTATGCAATAAGAAACCTAATAATAATTTTCAATTTCTAAAAACAAATTCCAGTATCAATAAGAAATCCCCCCATCTTATTGAAATGTCTCTGTTTCCTAGGTTTTGACTTTCATAAATTCAGTTTACTGAACAAATCATGGGCTCCTTATAATTGCTTCTTACTCAATATAACGCATGGGCAAAAAATCATGGATTTAGTTAATAAAAATTTACCAATCGGAAGAAAATGTTCTCCATTAAGACTTTTTTTATCTTTCTTGTCACATGTAAGAAAAGTTTGACATCATATGTTCCAAAATTTAGATTCCCTTTAAAAATATAACTATTGGCTTTTTAATTTTCATATAAATTAATCGATTTTTTTACAGAATTTTAATTTTGAATATTTCATTACTCAATTTAACAAAATTTTATCGATTAACCCAGATGTTGTTTTAAAATTCTGATTAATCTTTATTCACAGACACAAAACTAAACTCCAAAGACAAGAAATATCTAGAAGTATCAACTACATTTTTTAAGAAAAAAAAAGAAAAAAAATATTAAAAAATAGAGTCGAGTTAAAATAAGAAAATCTATATCATAAATACTTTTTTTGAGTGATTAATATTTAAAAAGTGATCTGCATAAAATTTTGTCGGGGCTGTTTTTGACATTTCAATTTTCGAAACGTCAGAAAATCGTTTTTAGGTTTATCAAGAAAGATGTTTTTAGGAATTGAGGGGAAAATATGCATGCACAAAAATCATTACAAGTTTCCCAGAACATCATCCGTCTTTAGAATGTTGTTATGAAGAATTTTCATTCCATCGAACAAACCACGTTTCCTTCATTTTTAGGGGGGGGGTATAAAAAGTAGGATATAATTTTATGAATACGGAAAGATTGATATTTTCGGAAAAGTTATTGATTAAGATCTTGATTGATGGCATTTTAAAAACCAAAGGCAATTGTTCTTACGATAATTAGTTTTGATAATTTTTAGTATGAAAATGAGTTTAATAGTTTTTAAAGAGTGAGGCAAAAACACGCGGATAAAGTTATTACATCAGAGAATAGAAGTTAGTTGATTTCTTTTTAATTTTTGTTCATTTATTTTCATTGTCTGTCATTTCAATTATGACATATTTTATTATATATCTTTTAGTTTATGTATATTTTTGGTTTTTTATGAATGCCAAACAAAATGTATGCTATTTTGGAGTTGGGAAAACGAGGAAGTATAAAATCATTCGTGAAGCTCTGACTTTTCAGTTTTTATTTTACATGAAATATCCCAGCCAGAATCTCTACAGTAGTTTTCGAAATTTTCATTACATATAAAAGAAATAATCTCTAAATATATCATTAATGATTATCTTCCTTTTAAAACCTTTTACATTCGAAATAAATCTTAAAAACATGAGACTTCGTTGCACGTTCCTTGTGGAAAAATTATTTATAGAGCAACCCAGTTACAATCTTAAGCTCGATTTTGCTAATTTTTAGTTCAAATGAAACCCCATTAAAACTAGATATGTCATTAATAGCCAGTTTATCGACCTTTCTCAATTTTAGTGATGTATTGTTAATAAATATCTGCCAACTTCCATAATTGAACTGATTTTCATCGACTTTATTCACCAGTTAATTTTATCTTTTAGCAGACTAATTAATCACACAGATTTATCTAAATTATTCATCTGTAAAATTATTTTTATAATATAATTCAAAATATTATTTGCTTTCTTTGTGAAAGAAAATTAGTTAATAAAATTCCCTTATTATCACTAAATTAATAGTGTTGATAAGACGGGAGTTTAGCTAGTCTCCAAAGCCAGTCAGCTCATAATAAATATTTAAGATATAATTATTAAAAAGAGCGCCTTACATGTGTAAATTAAGACAAAAATTAATTTAAGATGTAGCTTAAAGTTAAAAACGCAGGAAACTTTCATCTTCTAAGAAAAATGTTTATAAATAATAGTTGCTTTTGATAGAGTCAAACCATTATAACCATTAAATGTTTTGAGAATTAAAAAGTTACAATAAATTTGTTTAGTAAATTTTTTTTTCTCTAACATAGGAAAAAGAAACTTCTTATCTTTGTTCTTTCCTTTCTGAACCGCTAAGTTATGAAATTAGTAATTTAATCAGAAACTAAATATTAAATTTTCTTTGTCTTATAATAGCAACCAATTTAATAACACTGATAAATAGATACAATCATATGAAAAAAGATTAAAAATATTTTTATTAGCACCCTTTCATTATTTCTTTTCTTTTAATAATCGATAAGTAAGTTATAGTTTATCCATGAGTGAAAAAAAATGACTGAAGTGTTATCTGGAAGTCAAACAACATAACCAATGTCCGTTTCCATTCCCACTCTTCTGGTCTGTAACCATGGCAACAGTTTGCCTAGATTGGCCCTTACCAATTTTATTTCCAATGATTTGAGGTCGGAGGTACTGGAGAATTTTTGTTCGATATTATTTGTTCACAAATAAATTTCGATAAATATTTGTATTTTCGTGTATCATCGTCTTCGACTTGTTCTAGAGTATAGATACTTTAAAAATTTAAAATGAATTATATACATGGAGTTAAAATTGCAGTAATGTTTTCGGGTTGACGCAGGAATCTCCTCCCCCCCCCTCAAGTGGGTTTTACATTGAATTCTGGTTGTTTTGATATTTTTTTTGTTTTATTAGAAGAAATTAAACAAAATTACCGCTATGAAATGCAAATAATTAGAATAAAAGAAATAGAAGTTCGGTTTTCGAGTAGAACAGACTCTTAAAATTGAAGTTATAGATTACTTTTCCTTTGCACATAAATACTGAAATCTACTCTTAAAAATTTGTCAATATTAAAGAAGTAAAATTTTATTGCAAGATTTATTGTACAGCCAAATTGTAACTGCTCCAAACTTTAGAATGCAAATATAGAAATACTGTTTTACATCGTCAGAAATGAAAATGGATAACGTTTTCACGACCTTTTTTTCTACCAATTCTGGCTTCATAAGAAAGATCTGTATGATCTAATTTTTAAAATATATTTCAGACAAAAAAAAGGTTTTATATATTTTTGTAGTTTAAAATTTTTTTAATTAATTAAATAAAAAAAGAAAATTTTAATTTTAATTTTTAATAAAAATTCTAATTAAATATTTAATACAAATTGAAAGGCTTAGAAATAGAAAATAGAACTGAAAAAATTTATTTCACAAAAAACTTCTGCGGTTTATCTTTGAGAAAGGGGCTGGGCAAGCGAGTATGATGCATGAGTGCTGTTTCTCAATGTGATGTTTTTATGTAATTTTTGTAAGCCCCGTCTGATATTTAATGGTACATAGAGACTTCTAAATGTTCAATAAAATTTAAAAACAAATGCCATGAAAGGCGCAAATCTCTAAACAAATTTGATATGTTTAAGTTATTACAATTTTGAGCTATTGGATTTACATGTTTTTAAAATGCATACCGACGGACAATGAAATTCCTTGTAGGATTTTGTTTAAAATTTGGTCAGTAGTAAAGATGTTAAATCTGTACACCGAATTTTGTTTATCTATCTCTTTCCGGGTTGTAGTTATTGTGCTAACTTATATTCGAATCGACAAATAGATAGATTTTTCTTGTACGGATTTTGCTCAAACTTTGATAGAAATCTGCATAATTGGCTTTTAATCTCGATACCAAATTCAATGCAAGCGTCCTGGCACAGAAGTAGCGCTTCTTTCTTGTGATCTGTTAGTCCCGGGTTCGAGTCCCGGTTAGGGCATGGTTGTTCTACTCTGTTCTATCTGTAAGGCGTGTGAATCCCCCCCTTTAAAAAGGGGCTGTGCAAGCGAATGTGATGAGTGTGTAGCTCAAGTCGTACTCTTGGCACTAGTTGGCGCTACGTCAAACGAGAGACGCTTATAACGGCTTAAATTAGCTGATGCATTAGTAGGATTGTCCACGGGAAGTGCCATTAGTAACAACAACCAAATTCTATTCATCTAACGTGCCCTTCAAAGCAGACAAAAAGACACTTTTTGGTCTCAAGAAGATCTAAAACGTGATGATTCTTCAGAATTTCGAGTCCGAATTGTTTTACGATTACGATATTTTCTCTGTGTTTCTTGTATGAGTAAGCAAAAATTATTTGGACATGCGTAAATATCTCACAGATTCATTTTATTTTAATATGGCTTGAAATAAAACTGCATTTTCTTCATAGAATATAACATCCATTCAACTAGAATGTTAAATAAATTCAAAGACCAAGAATTTAATAGAGCATTTAGCTCAGTCTCGAAAAGACCATAAACATGCCAAAGGTTAATCTCCATAGACATACGTAGAGCCAATAATTCGATCTGGAAACCTTTTTAAAATGGCTCCCTTTTAATTACGGGACAGAGGAATAGAAAAGAAAGCTCTATTGAGAAACTATATTGCATTGAACCAGAACTTAAATCTACCTGAAGTGAATTCTTTGAGAGAAATCTATTTTCTGGATAAACCTTTAATGAATATTGATTTTATGATCGATTCGGGAAGTAATCAAGCGTGGAAGTACCTCACAAAGTTTATTGCTCTGCTGGTTCCCTGATTGACTGGATTTCTGATAGGTGGTGCTGAGCTTTGTTTCCACCGTTTGTACCTGGGCATTGATACTGAGGTTCATCTGAGGCAGAATGTGAGCTATTAAAAATACTAAACGGTCAAAGACTGTCTGATTTAAAAGCGTTATATTGCCGTTACATGTCTTCTGCTATTGTGTTGAAAGTCTTTAAACTAGGGACATAATTTCAAAGCTAGACTGATTTTAGTTAACCCTTGAAAGGCAACCTTTAAAAAACTAACAAGAATGATAACCATTCGTCTCCTAGATGAAATGTATTTAAAATCAATTTTTAAAGCTAATGTAGATAAAAGCAAACTACCTGTAGATGATTTGATTACTCTTGATTGTCAAGTAGGATAAAAAATATTATTTATTTATTTTTGAAGAAATCTTTACAAATATACGCATGATGTTCTCCGCACTTTGCTCTTGAACATAACAAACAAAAATTGCGTGTCATTCTGAGGAAATTATATGGGCAAAAGGTACAAGTTTTTCTTTTTTTAAATTTTGGATTGTTAAAATCGTTGAATATTTAAATTCAATTTTAGAAGTTCACTTATAATAGTCCTTGTTGATCGGGGTAAAGTTGATATGTTGAGAGGCTTCTGCATCCGTGGAGCAATAAGAACTTCTATAAAATCTGCATCTTCCTATTTATACTCAGAAGTAGAATTATCTTCCTCACTTAATTCATTCAATAATTCACGGATAGCAACTGGGCTACCCGACAAATTTTCTCCGTGAAAACGCTTCGACATCTCCAAACACACACAGAAATATTTTCTTAATACCAACGGGACAAATAACCATTCGTCTCTGAGACGACTATTGTTCTGGATATACTACAAGCAGAAATATTTCGGAGAAAAGGAATGTCCTCGTCTGTAGTTCCCAAGATCAGATAAAGGTACTGAGTAGAACGATCCATTTACCGTTATAGGAGAAGAATGGTCAAAATTATTTCGTGAGCGTTCGTCCAGGAGACGAATGGTTAGCATTCTAGGGTAAAAAAACCATCAATTGTGATTTTTACTCAGTCGATTATTTATCAGTGTACTACGAACGAGTGAGAATTGTCTCCTTAAAACTTTATCGTATAATTTCTAATAAATCTTCCACGCTAAAGAACTCCTTAGATGGCCCTGGCTTACAATAATTACAAAATACTAATTTTTGACATCAATATAGCAGATATACTGAGTCTATCATGACATACTCGATGAGTTGTATGGCAAATAATTTCTGGGTTTCGATAAGTAGAATCCAGAATTCAAATTTATTCTCTAGACAAATTTTTCTCAGCCGATCGAAACAAAAATCTGACATAACACTGTAATTATAGTCAAAAAATTCAATACTAAATTTGATTTATATGAGTATTACGTTTTAAAATTATCATTTTGATACGATCCAAGAAGATGTGATCAGCAATAATAAATTTCATTTATCTAACGAGTTCGATGTCGAAATTATTGTTTTCGTATATACAGAGAAAGACAAGAGAGATTTACTTTAGATCAATATCATTCACAGTTTGATTGCAATCTGGTTTGAAGGCCATCTATAAGATTACTCTGGTTCAATTACTTTTCAAACAATAATAATAAGTTGTTGTTGTTCTCGTGTTCAACTTTACAATGGAAGAAGAGATGCAGTAGCTTCTGAGGGTAAGGATCCTTGAAACCCGAGGGTAGAAGTCTTACTTCCTGTTCAAACACGTCACAAACCCTTTTTACGAAATGAACTTCATTCATGAATTTCAAGCATTCATCCACAGATCGTAATTTAGATCTGGAACAGAGAACGATTACCTCTGACCCAGTACCACCAGGGGTATTACTCTCGACATGAATAAATTTGAGGCCACTATAGATTTAAAGTGCATCAGTTACTACACATACACACGGAGAGTCTTTGGCTGGCGAGTTTGATTCCAAAACCCCAGGGAGGTGAATCTAACATCCAGGCTATCCCGGTCTGATGCTCAGAATTTAGACGCAACATAGGCAAAAGAAAACTTAATACATATAAGAAATTTTTCAAATTCATAAAAAAGCTACGAATTTCTTCAAAATCAATTTTTTTCTTTGTTATAATATTTTATTTGAACATATTCTAGACGAAATGATAAACAGACCAATTTTATATTTAAAAAATATATTTAATTGGTTCCAAACGTTATCTAAGCTTATTTTCCAAATGCATAAAATAACTAAATTCCAAGATTCATAAAAATATTGATATTATAGTTTCCACCATCTTTTAACGTATTCATATATGAAATTGTAAATATTTTTTTTTTCATTAATTCATTCTTTAAAATAATTCAAATTCATTCTTTAAGATAATTGAAATTCGATCTTTAAAATGATCCAAATTCATTCTTTAAAACAATTCTTTTTCATTAAATCCATAAAAATGTTGATATTTTAGCTTCCAAAATCTAATATTTTCTTTTAACGTATACATGTATGAAATTGTAAATAATTCTTTTTTTATTTTCAAGATGTGTTTATTGGTCTTACACATCTCTCAAAATTATTTTAAACAGGTTAACCTTTTATTTAGTATTCATAAAGACGAAGCATTTGACAAACAATATAGCAACATTGTTAAAACATAAAGAATTCTGTAAGAAAATTCTCTCCTTCGCTGTCTCGACGACGATAAGTGCTATGCAATTTTAAACAAGTTCAACCCGGTTTTCCACAACCACACAACTTTTCACATTGTTTTAGAACGGTAGCTCATCGATTTCATAACAAAACGACTCGATCCCATGTTGCCCCGCCTAGCCAACAATAACAACAAGCAGCTGCAGTTAGTTTTGCAGCTGCAAGCAGTCTCCCTATTCCCATCTCACACAAAATGGCAGATATGAGTAGTAATTACTTTTGAAATGGAGATTAGTCAAAAACGCTTTTGAATAATTTATGGAAAATAAGGAGAACTGGGATCGCCCGAGGAATTGCAGATCAAAGGGAGTGTTCCATCCTGAATTAGCAATTGCTTTTAATTTAAGAGGTATATTTTATTAACGCGCACTGTCTAAAAAGAATGCAAAGAGTGTGGCGTCAAATGGCAGTTATATTTCTTCTTCATGTTTAGATGGGGCTTTTTCTTGTAGGAGTTTTAAACCGGCACTGCAAATTTATAGCGAAATTTCAAGCTTATATAATCAATTACAGATAATTTCTTTTTTTCAAATTATTTTTTTACTTTTGTGATAATAACTTTTTAATGACTTTGCTCTATGGATCAGCTATTTTAATTCAAATACTTTTTTTCTTAACATAAACAGAGTAATACCACCGTTTTTTTCATAAACATAGAACATGTATTTTTTATAATAAAAGTATTTGATTTTGATGAATATTTTTTTTAGATTTCACTCAAAATGAAAACACACACACACATTTGGAGTTATCTTTGCCACTCGATCTGTCTGTGACGTCGATTTTTTAAAAAAATGTTTTGAACTATAGGAATAATATTTGATTCAGTAACATTCAGTCATATTAATGATGCGAATTAAAATGTTACTAGGGCTATTTTCGGGCTGATCGAGTAATTTTTAACTGAGCTCAGATGACGAGGACGACAACTATTTCATATTTTTCGCGTGAAGTGAAAAATGCGAGTTAAATACTTGCAAAAATCAATTATTTTTTGATAAATTATTTATAATAATTATAATTATTTAATGAAAAATAACTAAAATAAAATTATATTTCGTTGATATTAATAGAAACTGATTTACATTTTTTATTACTTGTTTGTTTCATTTCAGAGTCAATTTTAAACACCTGTTTCTTCCAATGATATAATTTACACATGAAAATATTGCAAGAAAATTGGAGAAATTCATAGTACAATGAACAGAAAAATGTTAAGTTGATAAAATAGTACGAAATACATATTAAAAAAATTTCTCTAATTTAAAAATATATATAAACAATTTCAATAACCATTAATCATGGCGAACCAAATGGTCCTCAAAGGCGGCTAGTTAAAAATTATTTTTATTTCAAGTGTATTGCATTTCAATTCAAACTCATGCACTTACATAACTAATAAACAAATTATATGACTTATGAACAAAAGAAGACAAAAAGTTTAATTTCATATGAAATTTATTATACCCAATTAAAACGCTGATAGAAGTTTTTGATTACTTAATCCATGTCTTTTAAAAATACCATTAATTAGTTCTTAAAACCATAAATTGGAGCTTGTGTGATATAATTGGAATAGTTCACCTTTATATTTAAAAGATTAACAAATGCATCAATAGCTGTAAAGGCGATATTTTAATCATAAGAGTTTTTTTTTATCAAATTCCAGAAATAAAGATCATTTGTTAAAAGTCACTCAGATACAGTTTTAATTATTAAAAACAAAGAAATTTATTATTTGTATCTTTCTAGTCAATGTTAATTAGGAACTTGCTTACTAATTTAGATTTGACGGCGTTTTTATTTTTTTATTACAGCATTTCAAAGGAATTAACCAGGATTAAAAACCGTAGAATACAATAAAAATACACAACTGAACTGAAAAAAAAGACCAAAATTAGAATTTAATTCTTTGTAATTCTGCTAGAACAGAATTAAATATTTAGAAGTGTCTGTGAAGAAATTGATTTCTTGCGCTGAAGATTAAAAATCTCTTGTTTATTTTGTTTACTCGGTTATTTTTTCACATTTCAGCTGGTAATAAACTTTAATTAGAATTTTTTACGGAATTAAAATATGAAATATGTTAGAACCCTTTACGATAAAGAAAACAATATTTATCGTTTGAATCAGAATAAAAATGCAAATAAGAATATGATATTTAAAATAAATAATTTTTTTTCATATAAATAATAATCATAATTTTTAGATCTAGTTAGTAACATGATTTATACAGAGTATTTATCAAATATACATACAAAAATCTTATTATGCATAAAATAATTTTAAAAAATCGTATGCATATGCATAAATAATATGATATATATAATGTATATTACATTATAAGTGAAAATATAAAATTTCCAACTAAACGCTAAAATAGTAGTGATGGTTTCCACAAAACTTTCTCGCATACTCTCTTATATATAAGGTTATCCCACATCACACCTTATCTAGCATTATTGATAATATTTACGAAATATTTACATATAAAATGATTTTAATCTTTTTACTTAATCTATCGTATCCTCCCAGACTAGTTATGGATGATTAATTTATGTTATGATGATAATAGTACCCGAAAATCGAAATTATGTTTATAAACTTGTTTTTACCAAACAAATAAATCTTGACACAGAATTTTCACTCTCAGTCACAAAACCGCATTGCAAATTTGATATATTTGAGTCCTTTAAGCAACTTTAAGTTAACGCGTTTACATGATTCTAAAAGTACAAACCAATAGAGGGTTCCTTCGCTTGATTTGTTTGAAAATTTAGTCTTTACTATGGATGTTAATTCTGCGTATCGAATTTTATCAAACTAGCTCCCACTGTTTTGTTGTTATCGTTTTAAATTATATTCAAACAACCATACAGGCAGTATTCTATAAGCAGATTTTGTCCAAAATTTGATAGATATCTAAAAAGTTTGGCAGAAAGAATGTATACCAAATTTCTTCAATCTAAATCAAGCATTTTTGAGTTCTTTTTGTCTCAGATGAACAGACTGATATTTCACAAAAGTGTGCTTTTTGAATTCAGGGAGATCTGAAGCGTAGAGATTCGTCAAAACACCGAATTATAATTTTTTTATTTATAAATATTCTCTATACTATGTATACATGAAAGTAAATCCTATTAGACTCCCCTCCCTCCTCCGAAGGCACACGGATTTAAACCACGAGGGTTGAATTACCGAACCGCCACAATGACAGTTCAGACAGGAACTATGGTTGAGTCCCAAGGGCCACACAAGACCACGGTACAACCCTCCCAGTGGGAAGTATCTATCGTCATTGATGGGAAGAGTCTGCCCCCACCTATTAGTGTGCCCACCAGGGTGACGAGATCCAATCACCAAGCCGGAAGCATCTCATCCTCACTCCGAGATGCTCACCCGGAGGGTTATACAAGAAAGTAAAAATAAATAAATTATGCAACATTATTTATAAGGCGAGATTCACTTATTTGTGCCAGATAAACCACACTAGTTAAAGACATTGTTTTTTATTAATACAAAGGAAAGTTCCTACCTAATCACGACATATCAGGAAATTGTTCATAATTTCAATGTAAACTGAGTGACCACAAAACGAGACCACTAAATAATAGTAAAGCTGCAGATCCTTTAAGCAAAAGATTGAATTAAGATGGACCTTTCAAAAATATATGAAACTTTTATTTACTTGCATGAGAAATATGCACTGATGAAATATTGCAATCATCAAGAATTTCGAATCTGTTTCGGGACCCGGGACCCCCCAAAGAAACGACGTATAAGTGGGTTTGGTACATGTTAAATCAGTCGAGGCCAAACATCTTTCTGCTGGTGTGATGTGAAAGTCTGAAGAAATGGATGTCAGCTCATATGCCATCCTCGTCATCTGACCTCTATTCAAAATCACAAGTCCCGTCCCAAAATAACCTTAGTGTTGCTTTAAAACGGCACGTTAATGTAACTAAAATAAACTTGGTTGTATTTTAACAATAATGCTCCAATCAACAGTCTCTAATTTCTTGTTCTACAGACTATATTTATAAGATCTGCTGCGCCAAAATCATAAATTTATTGATAGCACTTCATTTCATCCTGAATAGATTATTAATGACTTAAAACTGAACGTAGCATAGCTTCATATAGCTCTTTGGACATTAATTTCCAAGCTGCTAAGCTAACCATCTTCACCAAATACCAAACTATACAACAAAAACAAATCACTTATGAATTTTGTTTCCAACTCTTTACATGTTTACACTTTCGTTTCTTAGATATCTTAAAAGTTTGCTATCATTAAACATAAGCACGACGAGGAATTATTCGATGACGATTACATATCGATATAGCTTTTACGATAGATATTACTCTTTCCGATTTCGACAAAGTTCTGCTGAGAAAACAATCCGCTTTGCTACTCGTATCATTTGCCAATCGCCGCGGTTGCAGACGGTCATACAAATAGCTTTATTTAGAATGGCTGAGTCGCTAGCTCCAGCATTCTCGAGTGGACCTTTGCCCCGTTGCCTTGGCAACGGTGGCGTCCAGGCACGTGATGCGGTGTGTTGGTGTGTTTAGAAAGAAGTAGGTTTCGGATGATCGGGTGATTGCATTTCAGGTATGCAATCATTAAGAGGTTCTCGAGCAGGTTGTTTCGGAACGGATTATTTGTTAGTATTCCCGAACGTTCTCGATGTTCATTACCACTGCTTCCGATACGATGTAGGGATCTCTATAAATAGAAAATTTCTGCGACAGGATTTAGGTGGTGGTTGATTTCGAGTTTGATTTTCGTGATTTTTAATAATGTTTAATTGTGAAATTTTATTGAGTGATGTAGTATTAGGTTAATTCAATCTCGAATAGCGAGATATTAATTATTTGATTGCAATATAGTAGATAAAATGTTTAAAAACTGTTTTTTTAAAACTTATGTTTTGTTTAAAATTTGGTTATGGTTGATTTCAGATTATTTTGAATATATCTAACAGTTTTTGAAATAACATATATATTTTGTATATATGTTATTTGCTTTTGGGTTACCAAGAGCTCACTTTGTATATGGTACATACTTTATACTTTTTCTTTTTAACAGCATTTTCTTAGCTAACGTTGTTTACATCTTTATGTTCCTCTAATAACTGTTGAAATGTTAATACCTTTTTCTTTTTAACAGCATTTTCTTAGTTAACAATGTTTACATTTTTATGTCCCTCTTATATCTGTTGAAATGTTATTACCTTTTTCTTTTTAACAGCATTTTCTTAGTTAACGTTATTTGCATTTTTATGTTCCTCTAATTACTGTTGAAATGTTTGATAATTACTATACTTGGAGACAAGGTGACAATTTTGAGAATTTAAATTCGCATCTTTTTCTGATCTGATTCTTTGAATTAAGTTTCATGAAAATTAAGTTGATTAACCTGCACTTCCGTGTTCGGTGGGGGTTGCTTTGTGGCGGCTCTTCGTTATATCCGAATAACTTCGGCCGGGACGGAGTATATCTATGCCATATCTAACAGTTTTTATATGATTAGGTTAAAGATTTAGGTTAAAGATTAGGTTAAAGATTTTATATGATTAGGTTAGTCTGAAATTGAATTGAATTTCCTAATTATTGCATTGAGAGGTGGCCTTCACTATGAAAGAGCCCTGGTGCAAAAAGCCATAGTTAGCCCTAATTTTTTGTGAAGAAAAAAGAATACAAACACGAATACATATTATTAACCCATTGTACTCCGATGGGGCCTCGGCCTCAGTATCAAAGATAGTGCATCATTTTGACGTTTTATTTATTTATTTTTCAAATTTAAGTGTTAAAAACGCATACATAATGGTTAAGAGATTAGATTAATTTTTCAAAGAAATTCCACCTAAAAGAATTATGTATATTAATTTTTCGGAGCAATAAGCAAATATTTGTATTAGGTGAATAATTTTGCATCTAATTATTTTTCGAATTGCAAAGGGTTAATGCATGATTTTATTTCTGCTAATGCATCAATTACTTCATAAAAATTACAATTTAGAAGAAGTAACGCAAAGTGCATTGCTAGGAATTTATCGTTTAATTTATCTCCATGTCACTTTTTGTTTTTGCTACTTAATATAAACGAATATACATAGAGGAACACATAAAAAATATTACATTATTTATAGAGAAAAATAAATAGCAGATGATTTATAAGTCCATTTGAACCAGCCTCAGACTCGACTTCTGGCCCCTGCTTGAAACGAAAGCCATGCCGCTTTGTCTGAAAGGAATTTCTTTATTCATAAGTTAATGTTCCCCCCTTTTTATAGGTATAGTTGTAATTATTGCCGAATAATGGCGTCAGTCGATTCTCAATAAGTCACGTGGAAAAACATTTGTATACTTTCGGAACGTGTAAGCGCTATTATTGTTCAGAACATTATTTTCTTAATCACGGTGCCACCCCCCCAAGTCGTGGGGTCCCTGTGCATAGTATCCCCCGGTCATGACTGTAGTAATGAAGAATAAGAGCTGTTGAGGTTATATGTGCGATGAAAAATGTAAGAAATTTCTTGGGCATTTCAAAGAACTTAGTCATTTTCTTATTCTAAGATCATAGGTATCACAGGGGAATTGAAGTCAAGAATAAAATCCACCATTTCGAATAAACGTGTGAAACACTCGCTGTTAAATCACTTCACCTGGTTTGATCTACAATTCTAATATAGAATATCAGATGAATTTAACATTGAAAGGAATAAATTACCAGATCATTGTCAAATTTTTTAACTACAACACTCATCGCCAAATTCATTTGGCGATGAATAAAATGTATTTTCAGATCATATTCGGTTTTCTCAATAGCATTTATATTACAACTGACCGAGAAACAAACTGGATGTAAAATCTGTTGCCGATACTTGAACGAACGTCGAAAACAAGCTTCTTTAATAACAAGTCGATAAATCTTTTCTACGCACTCAAAGTCTCATTCTTTTTAAATCTGTCTCGTCAGCAGATGCGATTTAAATCTTTTAAGCAGATTCGTCTGAAGGAGATTTTCCCCATGTTTTGCATCACGTTTCTGTCCCCCGATGTTTTGCAACTTTTATGAGATCTGATTGAATATGCAAAGGGAGAAAATTACGTTTTAGAAAATGGAGTTGTTTTCGTTTGACGTTTGCATGAGAAGAGATGTAGTCTGTGTTAGTATATGACTCGTTTTCCCGTTTGGGTCAATATAAGTATATCATTTTCGGTACCTAAACTTAAGTTTTGTTTTTTTAAAGAAATTAGAATTTTTAACCACTTTTGCATACAATGACGTGTCTGACACGCGCATCGAATTACTGAATTTTTATTTTCAAGTCTGCAATTAAACCACAGAATTAAGTATTTAAATACGAAAAAATCAATATGAAACGATTTGGTATCCTAAATGCTCCATATATTATTTTAAAAAATCAAATTATTAATAAATTACCAAAATAGGAAGAATGATCTAATTATAAATAAATTCGTATGTCAAGTGGTTAATATGATTTTATACGAACTTTTAAACGTTTTTGAACTTTTATTTTGGAATGAATTGTTATGACATATGGCACTTTGAAAGCTTACTGAAGGTTATCTATAGACGATTTAAGCCGAGTGAGCATCTCTTGTTTTTTCAGTAGTGCTAATGTGGGTCAAAAGTACGTTTAAGCTACTTCATGTATCTCATTCGCTGGCAGAATCCATTTTTACAATGGGGTAGGCATATCCACACACCTCACAAATTGAAAATAGGAGGAGAACAACCATACCCAAACCTGCGATGCCCAGATCATGACGAAGATGCTTTATCCCTATGCCAGGACGCAGGTATAATGAATTAATAATTTACACTAATTTATTTTTGACGAATTTTAAGATAATTACCGACTTTTACAACCAATTCCCAGGTAGTACATCCAGTAGAATAATATTGTACAATATTGTGCGATGTTATATGATATTAAACAATATTCCACAATATTATACAATATTGAGAATATTGTACAATATTGTGCAATATTATA
>JAOUZG010031473.1:3137249-3149555 GCA_026289955.1 Argiope argentata | reverse complement strand
ATTATACGATATTAAACAATATTCCACAATATTATACAATATTGAGATTATTGTACAATATTGTGCAATATTATGATATTAAACAATATTCCACAATATTATACAATATTGAGAATATTGATCAATATTGTGCGATATCATATGATATTAAACAATATTCCCCAATATTAAACAATATTGCGAATATTGATCAATATTTTACTATATTTGAATGCTACTAGGGTTGGGTGATTGTGAATATTACTTTTTATTTTCTCTTGTATTACTGATTCAACACTAAATATTAAAGATACTATGAACAAAGTATAGGGTGAGTACAAATGATGGATTCAATTAAAAAAAATCTTATTTTTGAAACTACTGTACATATTTCAATAAGTGATACATGAATTTAAAGATAAAAGTACCATATCTGTTTTCAGTTACAAATGTGCGATGTGTGGCCCACTTTATTTCACGACATATTTCCATTGCAAACTTCTTTAATTTTCAACAATGAAAGAAAATTATGCTTAAACATTTCACGAAACAATGAAAACGATTTGAATCTTATTGCAAAAAAGAAGCCTAATGCTTTAAATAACGCAAAACAAACACTATTTTTTTGAATTTTGGGCTTTAAAAAAATTGCACTTTTTCTATAAAATTATATCATTGAAAATATATAAATATTTAAATAATAAAAATTATATATTTTCGCTATCTGGACTTAAATAGATAGCTAAAATATTATAATGATGTAATAATCATTTTTCTGCAATCATATTTTTCGAATTCATCATTAAAAGTTCCTAAAAACCTAGAAGAAATTCCGAATTCAAATATAAAAAAAATAATTGTGAAATGCACATTTTTACCCTCCAGAGAATATTTGTATGAAATTTGATAAAATCAGGATTAAAAGTCTGTACTGTAATGGCTTATCTAATTTTAATAACTAGTTTTTAGGAGGGAAAATCGTAAATATTTTAATACAGAAACGTTATTTTGTAATACTCAAAAATTTTAATACGAAACTTTAATAGCTTTTAATAATACTTTTGAATGAAATACATGTAAGTATAAAGGATTATTGTTCTCAAATAAAATTAATTTTTCTTACATTTGTAAACAAATAACATAATTTTCTGAAATTCAGCAATAAAATAATAAATAAAAATTTGTATTCATCTTAAATTTTTTTTCAATAGCCTATTTGTATCATTTAAAAAAATAACTTTCTGAAAAAAATTTCTGGTCATCATCTCAACTTTTTCCTTGAGTCTTTGTTTGTAAATTATTTTTTTCAGGAGTTTCAATCATTCAATAGCTTTAATTTTATCAAAAGATTTCTTTTCCATAATACTAATGCCATCTATTTTTACATAAGATGAATTTTAGATATAAGGGGCTTATAATCATTTCATAGTAATTTATTCCCCCATAAGAGTCATTAAATAAGTATTCTTTAAACTTCCCATCAATAATTTGAAGCCGACTCTAACTTTTTTCAAAAAATCCCCATTAGTATTGGAAAAGTTTCACCACTCTTAAATTTTCTTCCCTCTCATCTTCCCTACTTTAATAGGTTTTAGGTCGGGAGATCGTGGTGGCGATGCGTGAAAATGATTTCGCATGATCATTGGACCATTCTGACCCAATGTGATCGCAATTAATCTTTGGTTATCTCGGATTACGTCCTATCATTATGAAAGGAAAAAAATAAAGAAATGAAGATATTCATTGGATAACTTAATAGTTAGGGAATTCTGATAACCCAATTCTGTCAGTGTTCTGTTGCTAGATTTGACAGATAATACCGATAAGGTAAAGGAAACTTATTCCTATTCTGTATACCGTTTGAGTTATAAGCAAAAACAATGTGGTAGATGTTCTAGAAATTGAGTTCTTTTATGGTATAATCTTTGCTATTGATGCTATTTGCTTATAAATCAATTTTTTATTATGATTATACGCTTGAATTAAATTGCAACTTCGAACAAAATTAATTGAACGTAATATCATTTGATTTGAAGTTGATAGTTCTCATATATATTATGTTAATTTGATTTAAAATATAAACTTTTTATGTCTGGCGATTACAAAAAATTACAGATTATTATTAATTAACTGTCTTTGGTAACCGGATGTTTCGCCAAGAGCATTGATTGAATTAAATTTAAATTAAATCTCCTAAACATAATTTGATGAACATTATTCCTCTAAAAAAATATTTTTAAGCATCATATTATTATTAAAACTCGTACAATTTGTTCTGTTCATCGCGTGAAAAAATACTCATTTTAATAAAGTCAAAACCTACTATAGCATAATATAATCAAATAATCTCTAATTCAGAGCATACTGAAACTCTAATTTTAAGCACATATTAAACTACATGGATATTAAATCGAATCCTTCTTTGTTTCCGATAATGGAAAAAAGTTACTCGATTAAATATTTGACGAAGCAATGAGAATAGCATGAATTGCAGAACAACAAATTTGTGATCAGATAAATAGTTAAAAAATTACCAAAATCCATGAAATTTTTCAAGTTATTTCATTAAGTATCATTAATGAGAACATTTTTAAAATTTGGAAAATGTGTAAAATTTTATTTTATGAAAAATATTTTTGGAAATTAATTCGGAAAAACGTCAAAATTCAGCTAAATTTTTATTTAAGTAAAACTGCAATTAAAGTTTTTAAATAATTGCTCCAATGTACCTATTTTCACACCCCAAGGCAAATATGCGTCAAATTTGGTATTTGTAAGTCAAGAACCGAAGAACATTTTTACCTGTAACAAGTCAACAAGCCAGCATGCTTGCACATACACATATATATATATACAAACACATTCATATTTGTTAATAATAATTTTTTTAATTTTCTTAATTATTCCTTTTTCTTATATTTACATTAAAAATAAGGTTCACATTTTTATTTTTTAATTCATTATTCTACTTTTAAAATAAATGCATTAAATAATTTTATACTTACCAGCAATTATTGTTTCCACAATTTTCTCATTTTATAATTTCAATGGGATCAACATACTCTGCTTTATTTTCATCTGTATTTCTGAGTCATCAAATCTACATTTTTTTGTGATAATCAAATAAGGTGACCTTTTTATATCCATTCAACCTCTCAGTAACTTCAATATAATATTGAGTTAAATCATTAAGTAAAATTGTAAGGTTCACATTTCTGCGTTATCCTTTAGTATTTTGTATTTGTAATGAATGTTTATTTGTGTAAACATACGTATTTATTGGCTACTTTGTTTTTCTCTAGTTTTTTTTCATTTGTTTTTGTCAGGTTGAGTTGAATCACTGAAAATACAAGTGGGATTCAAATTTAAATCTCGACCTGTAGTATTTTGTGAGTATATTTTAGCTTTATTTATATTATTAGTAAGTATATTATTAGGTTCATTTGTCTTCTAATTTGTAATTTACTTTGTTTGTCTTGTTTAGTCTTGTCCCTGTTTGGTTCAATTGAACCACCAAGAAAAAAAAGAAGATTCAATTTTTTATGTTGTCCTGTAGCACTTTGTGAGTGCATTATATGTGTATTCATCTAAATATACTTATTTATCTCCTAATCTGTGTTCTTTTTGTGCTTGATATTTTAAAGAAGGATTGTAACATGGTGTTTTTACACCTACTAAAGAATATCAGAGCTAAATATTCTATAAAATTTTGTACCTTTAAGAAACCCGTTATTAGCAATGGATTGTCATTAAGATCCTGCCTTGAAATTCCCATTAAGTCTAACATGTGATTAGGAGAAGGCTCTAGGGAACAATGGGGACCGATTTGAAAGCGCTTAGAGTCCTCAGAATATTTCATATTTCTAAAGTGTCCACAGAGAAAGTAAGAGTAGTACAATTCTGGGTTCTAGAATCAAGTCAAAGTCCTTCTACAAATTCCAAAAGCATCAAACAGTTTTATGAGTTTCTAGTACAATACCCTATCAAAAGCATTGAATAGATCAAAGAAGACCACCAAAGTGTGGTTAGTAGGTTTCATGATAAGGGCATCTTTGTAATTCTTTGACAGAAGTAAAGCACTTGCTGTGTCCCTTTAAATCCATATTGTTCCTTCGGCAAAAGATTGGGAGAATAAAAATAAAAGGTAAATATGTTTTAAATCATTTTTACCTACGTTTTTAATAGTTGTAGCCTGCATAATTAGTTATTTTTTGTAATCTGATAGTACTGATTACGCGAAATTGATGAAATTGTGATTTTCCATAATAGATCTCGAATGCGGTTTTATACTTCTGAAATACATACTTCGTAGATTATTCTATTGTAATCTCATGTTATACCAAAAATTCTTATGATTTAGTATATGGTGTTCTTGTTCATATTTTAGGTTTAGTAGTCTATGACATTAAAATATGGTATTATAAATTTATTATAAAAAAGTTTGGTACTACATTTTTTTTAGACTATAGATATCCACATTTAATAAAAATATTTTACTTCTCAAACGATTATAACTATTAATTTCATTAGTATTAGGGGGATTGTGAACTCAAATAGGTACTTTTGTTAATGATTTACTTAGGATTATGACTTTTTTTTATGAAAATGTATTAAAGTATAAATATATCAAATAATTCAATTTTTTAAACGAGATATATAATTTTTTAAGATATTAGAAGATGAATAATTTTCTAAAAAATAAAGTATTCCACACGAGTTTATTTTTGATATTTTTCTCCTTTTTCCTTATTATTCTAGATTAATTAATTTGGATCAAAATTGTATAAGATTCTGTAATTCCAATTAAATGTTAATTTTTTAAATAAACTACATCACACTCACAATTTTTTTATAGAAATTTTGTTATCCGATTAAAAATTGTGCTTTTAATGTTTAACAGAAATACTTATCAATTCCATTTAAATTCTGCAACAATAAAGATATATGGATTATTTTAAAGATATTTAAATATAATTAGAATACGATGTTCAGAAAAATCTTTAAAATTTATTTTTTTCTCTAGGGCTTTCAAATTTTCCCTTTAATGAATAATACATTTTATTATACTAATTTTGATGAATATAATCATAGAATGGCGATAAAAAATAAAATCTTATGATTTAAGATTTAAAAATAAATAGTTTAATTTTCATAATTTAATGATGAATTGTAAATTTCTTAATAATTCGCTTATTTCAAAGTCTATTAAAATAACAAATACTGATTCTCCTTGTGGTTTAACTCGCAGTGTTATATATATAATATAAATTTTTAAATATTCTAAATATTTGAAGGACTTATATACTTTCAAATTTGAAGGCCACTAATCTGGTCTTATATTGTTACTGACAAAGTCAAGAAGTTATTTTTTTGATAATAAGAACAGTTCTTCCATTTAACCTTAATAAATTTTGTGTTTTATTAATCAAATAATTAGATATTCCCTAATCAATGGTTGAAAAGTCACCAATACAACGTAATAGCTTAGAGATAAAAATCTCCAATGAAGCGAAAGTGTATTAAATTATATCGAAAAGATAAATAGAATTAGCTTAATAACTTTATTTCTGGATAAAGTTTTGCTTGAAATCATCCGTTTTAAACAAACATAATAAAATTAATTGGTTTTGTGATTTGCTTCAATTTTATCAAGGAAAAACATCACTTGAACTGCATTATGAAGCTGTACACATCTGAATTTTTTTTATTATTTGATTACAAAATTAAAGGAAGTACTCGTATTTTATTGTATATCGATTAATCGAAATCGGATTTAAGATCACAAATATCTTGAATGAAGTAAGAAAATTGCGTTTCTTGATGACAAAGCGGGATATCATATCGAAAAAGTTTCCAATAATGAAGTAGGTGTCTTTTTTTGTGGTTTTTGATATTTTTTTTATTTAATCACATGAGTGATATATTTGATCCAATGAAGTTAAAAATATTAGGTAATAGATTATACTTTCTCATATCCATGGAATAATTTCAAAGCGGAAAGTTTAAATATTCGAAAATTTCAATTGAAAGAATACCCAAAAGTTCTGGTTTATAAAGTTCTGGTACTAGGATTGGGATTTTACTATAGCAAACTCTACTCAAAAGGGTTTGCAAGATCTTTTCTGGGGGGGATGAAATGTCAGGAATGAAGAGAAAATTCAAAATATCTAATTTTAAAGTTTTAGTTCTCAATTATTTTTGAGGTTAATAATTTGTACTTTATGAAAATTATTGGAGAAATTTGGTATCAGTTGTTAAAGTGTTATTAGTTTTAAATTTTATCCTATTTAACCAAGTGCAGTCAAAATTTGATTGAAATACGATAAACAAAAATGAGTGAAAAAATGAAGAAAAATATACAATTAAGTAAACAGAATTTAAAAATAACATCTCGTAATCAATACATATATACTGCGGTTTTTTTTATTTTATTTTTAAAAACTTAACTCGAGAAATGGAAAATTTACTAACACAAAAAAATGTAAAATGTTTCAAATTCTATGCTGTGTAGTATTTCGCATGTATTTGAAAATCACGTTAATATTTATTGTAGATATTTTAAATTAAGAAAATTAGTAAAATAATGGAGGAAAATTGTTTTATATAAAGACATTCGTTTCATACTGAACAGTATTATTAAATTTGGAACTGGTTTTCCGAGTAATAATTTAAAAAAAAGTTATTTATAGTCAGGTCGTTTAATATAAAAAAAAATAGGCGCAAATCTAATCTGGAGACTGAGAATTTGCACTTCAAAGTGATTATTTTGAATTTTTAATTAGAATTTTAGTTGATTAAAAATTGAAAAAACACTGTTCCTTTTCCGGTATAATTTCTGAAAATAATATATCATAGCGATATTTATTATATAAATATCGCTATGAAGTTATAAATATAAAAATTAAACTTTTTACAAAATATAAAGAAATTATTAAAAATTATATTTTCAATAATTTCTAAGCAATTTTCTCAATAAATGGTATTAATTTCTAAATTTTTTTAATCCAATACTGATTTTTCAAAAAATATATTTATTATTGGCAACAAATTGAAACCCTTTTTATTGAAACAGTTTCATGAAATATTTAGTCAAAATTTTTAACTTTTAAAGAAAATATGATCGATTATATTTAAAATTTGTAAAAATGAAGAAGTAGCGATATCACAGAAATTATAATGGAGGGATCGGGTTTCTTTTTTAATATCGCTATGAAGTTATATAATATGAATTCAACAAAAGATTAATTTGCTCAATAAATAAAACAAGTGAAAGCTCATTAAAGCAACATACATCTACTCTTTTGAATTTGATGCTTATAAAGTACATTAAGGAAACCATGGCCATTATATTTACTCCATATGAGATAAACTAAAATTAACCATTCATCTCTTTATCCTGCGATTTCCGCTGGACGATATTCAGCCCATTTTCTATGACGTCCAACGTTTTCAAAAGTTTTGAATACTTATTTTTATGAGTACAGATTTTTATTATATTATTATCGGGTAACATATAATATTAGTTCACTTATTTTTTGTGAAAAAAAGATACCTCAACTTGGACTTTTGGAAAAAAAACCCTTACAAACAACGCATCAAAATAATGATTTTAAAAATTAAGCAGTCAGAGGATTAAACAAAATCAATATTCCAGTATATGTTTGTATGCATAAATTAAATAGTATTATTTATTGTTTTAAATTTCAGTGACCTAGAAAAAAATGAAAATGATAGTTAAAATTAAAGAAAAAATCTGCCTTTGCACGTAGACAAACACCTTAACCAATTACAACTAGTCAAAAATAATATTTTTGATTCTGAAATAAGGATATTGAAAGCTTTGAAATTCGGTCAGTCTTGATATCGAAGAAGACTGAAAAGTTCGATTGACGAGATAATTTTACTGAAGGATTTATAGAATCAAATAACTGCATAAAATGTAACCTTCATAATTCTTTTCCGAAGTGCATTTATTAATTTACTTAATTGCTGTAAATAATACGTTATTAATTTTAAATAACGTATTATGGCGCTTACGTATTATACCGTCTTCGCCAACGATCACCAAAGGTTTACTATCTTTTTAGTGATGGATTTAAATTTGGCGATAAAGATCAACGGATTACACCATTGCCGGGTTGCCATTACTGGCGGTTTAGCAACTCATGGAAGATGACTACAAATTTGGCGATAAAGTTGGATGGTATAATACGTAAGTACCCGTATTACTTGCTGCATTGGAATCTTTTGGAAGGCAAAATTTAGAAATTTGATTGAGAATAGAAATTCATCATAAAATTATTGAATAATTCTTTTAAATATTGCATAAATTATGAAACAAATCCTCTATGATGCTCAAACAATCACATTGCTGAAAGATTCGATTTTTTGTAGTTATGTATACTTTATAAAATTTTTGGTTTCTGTAAAAAATCGTATGTATTTATTGAAGTTTTCTCTTCAATTTTAAATTTTACTTAAAGTGGAGAGTAAAGTAGAGATATATAGAGCAATGAAAAAAATATCATTAGGCTTCTATAATAATAGGAGATACGTGATTACAAAAATTTGAAACATAAAAGCATTTTGGTGAATAAGCTATTAAAATACAAAAAATATTTATTGAAGATTTTAAAATAAATATTTAATTGAAAATTTTACAAGATATTACGCCTGGAGAACCAGCTGGTCTTCAAAGACGGCAAGTAAAAAAATTTAAATACTCACAGCTTCATGCATCTTATTGAATATAGTAAAGAGTCAAAAATATTTCCTAAAATTAATATCATGACTAGCACTATCTGTTATTATTAGCATTTTATGTAAAAATCAAAAGTATAATATTTTTATGAAAAGCACATAAATAACAATGTATTATCATGTGTGAACATGATGTTGTTTCGATGGCTCTGAAATTTATGGGAAAAAATAATTTTTACCTGCTTTTGCCAGTCATGGATTATTACGTATGCTTCTTTAAGAGCGGATGCATTTTTAAAAAGTTGATCCATTTTTACCAATATTGCTTTATTACCACGCTTACTTTGACAGTGGATACGTTTTTAAAAGTCTGAAGAAGAACTATGACATCATAGTTGTTATTTCATCTCAAAATCCGTCGAGTTCCAAAATGTTAATTGCCAGCTAAAAAAATTGAAAATGGAAGTTTAAAAAAATTATATAATAGAAAGAGAGAGATGTACCGATAGAGAAGTATCGTGATTGTTTCAAACTGGTTTAATTTGGTTAATGACTTAAATTAATTAAGATAAATAATGACTTAAAAATTATAATGTTTTTACATGGTAACTTGAAGTTTACGATCGAAGATTTCAATTTTTAGCAGGTCAAAATGTAATGTTGTTTTTGGAATGAGGTTTTCTGGCGTCGACAAAAATCCGTAGGTGAAAAATAAAAAAAATTTACCTGCAAGAGAACCTCAAAAAATCAGCTTTTATGTGTGATCAAAGTATGTGTGATACAATAACGCTTTGCCGTTACATTTAAAAAACCTCCGATTAAAAAAAATAAGTTAATGACTCCAGCCAATAAAACCTAGAAAAATGTCATTTTGAGCTTGTGATTATATGAAAGGAAATAAATAGGAAATAGATATTTTTTAAACAATACATACGAGACAAAGTGTTTAATATTGCTTGCAATACTAAAGTGACTCATTCAATCAAAATGAACAAAACAAACAATCAAAATGAACAGAAATATAATTTAACTTGCACGAGCACGTGGTGCTTGGCCGTTCAAGAAATGATGTTCTGACATGATACATTGAAATATACAGAGCAGATTTCATTTTAATCCTTTTTTGTGTGTTTTATTTACTGCACTGAAGGTAATTTTCGTCTCATATTTCCATTACATCACAGCCTATTACCGACAGAAACAGACTACTGATATTAAAAGCACTTTATTGAATCATACCATTCTAAGAAAATCCTGGTATCTGTTTCCTCTAATGACCGGAATTGCCGTTAGACTCTAAACAAGACCGGTAAATAATGCACATCCGATTATTAAATCCTGTACAGCGACATAATCAGATTAGTTTTAGGAACCTGAGCGCTCTCTCAATTGAAGACCAGCGAGCGGACGCGATTACGTGTAATTTAAGATGGGATAAAAGCTAATAATTTTATCTCAGCGACAGATGCTATTAAGTTTGAGACCCATCCTCAGTACGGACATTTCTCAGTTTATCATGCAAAATATTTGTCTGTGGAGTTCGAATCAGTAAATAGGATGTGTCGTATGGATGTTGCTGATTCTTATTTTGGATCTTAATTTTCATTTGATTTGTTTAGACAGTAGGGTTGCTCTTCACCTTTGTTTCTACTAATAATAATGAAGAACGATCGTGTTGGTGGTTTAACCACTTAACTGTTTTGCACGTATTCCCTACGAGCATCGATTTATTGAATTTTGATAGCTGTAAGCTAAAAATAAACCATTCATAATAATTATAATTCGATATGATGATTACTTCGGATACATAGATATGTATTCAAATTCAAACATTTTTTTCACGACAAATTTCGACCTTGCGTCAAAATTCATTTTTTTGCTTCATTTTTTGGATTTCTAACATTTTAAAAATAAACAATTTTTTGTTTAATGCCTTAACACTTTGGTGACCGGCAATTTTACACAGAAACTATGTCACGTCATCGGCTACTTTTTTGTAATTGAATATGAAAGTAAAACGTTCTAAAGAAACTCCAACGAATTTTGTTGAATTGGAACATCAAAAAGTTCTTTGCCGATACGTTCCGTCATGGTTGAAATTTTTGGAATTTTACTGAAATACTAATGAAAATGTAAATACTAGGAAAAGTAATTTTTCTGGTATAGAGCGGACAAGACTAAACACGATACGCCAAGTTTTTGCAATGTTCTATATCGCCCTCGGTGTTATAAACTGAAACAGATAATGCAAGTGCAATGGCGAGTTAATTCGTCACCGGTCAGCAAAGTGTTAATTGTTTACATAAGAATTAAAAAAGGGTTATTACAGTATAGCAAAATTTAGAAACTATTTGGACTGAAAAGGCATGTTTTTTTAAAATAATAAAATCCTAACATTTGATTTTTTTAGCTTTATTTATATACGTTATGAACAAAAAGGCAGAATGCTTGTAAAATAAATTTTAAAAACCAGTTAATTGTTTTTAGGTCAGAACAGTTAAATGGTTAACATCTATAGCAATTTCATAATAAAACTATTTGAATCTCAATTTGTGCCTAAAATATTTAACTGAAATTAAGTATAATAACCCTGCGAACTAGCTGGCCACCAAAGATTGGATAGATCAAGTAAAAAATTCTTTTGTACCGAGTTAACTTTGTGGATTCAAGTTTAATTCTTTGCACTATAATTATTAGGTCATTGGTTTCATGATGATGATTTTTTATATAGGTTTTAAAATCCAATGAATACTTCTAAATCAATAAAATAAATAAGAATACAAAATTCTCAAAATACTTCCTATATAGAAATAAATATCAAATTACCAAAAATTATTAAATTAACAAGTGTAAAATAAGAGAATTAACAAAGTAATGAGGGTGCATATGAAAAGAAAACAACTTTTCAATACAAAAGTTCATGGAAACTAAAGGGATTACTCGTACACAAAAATAACTTTTTATTTCATTCTGTGGTTTTGCTCAAAAGCCAATATCCTTTGACTGTAAAAACTTCGTACTACTTACTTTTTATAAAGTAAAAATACAAATGTTAGTGTTGTATACTTTTTTTACCAAAGAACACATGCAAAAGTACAATAAAAAGTTTTCTTAATCGTATTATAAAATGCTGCAATCTAAGTCTGCTGTACCCTAAGATTTCAGTAGGAAGATTTTATTAAGTAAATTTTCTGATTAGATCGTAATAGTGAGCTTTGAAATTACTGCATTTTACCCCTTTTATGAAGGAAATCAAAAGTAATATTTATAATAGTTTAGAAAACTAGAAGTTCTATGCCCATTGGCGGTACAATACACTTCCACAAAAGTGTTCTTTATAATTAAATTAGCGATTGAAAATAAATTACTTCTTGAGATATCTTGAGAACCAATGATACCAGCTAACATTTTTTGAGCAATTATATTTATTACAATAACTTCAGATCCTTACATACCATAAATACTGCATATACCAGATTAACATTATTATTTTTTAACTATTAATATTATTATTATGAATATGTTTTTGCTCTAACTAGTTTAGAAATGCGTTTATTCTTAGAAACAATCTAGCCTTAAAACACACACACACACACACACACACACACACACACACACACACACACA
>JAOUZG010031473.1:3114262-3137239 GCA_026289955.1 Argiope argentata | reverse complement strand
CACACACACACACACACACACACACACACACACACACACACACACACTTTTCTTATGAGCAGGGAGTTATTTAAAGCTATTTTTGTTTACATATAAGCGTATGTTTTGATAAAAGGGGATGTGTTAAGGAGAATATTTCTTATTTCAGTTAATTTTTTATAAATTTGAAGAGTAATTATTTTTTTATTATTGAAATTACTAAGTTTATTTATGAACCCCAAACAAATTATTAATTTTAATATGAAATTATTGAAATTACTAATTTAATAACTGAAATTGCAAATTTTATTGATTGCTTAAAATCAGTAATATCATTTTAATATTTCCATATCATGATATCTTTTTATTATCTTAATATTTTATTGCCTGTGTTTCCTATACTTCATCATACTGTTTTTTTTGGGGGGGGTTAGAAATAGAATTTTTTTCGTTTGTGTTTATAATTTGAATTGAAATAATCGCTTTAAAACCATGTTATGAAATTATAAAAACATTACTCTTTAGTTAAATTAAATACTTTGAATGGAATGCCCATATTCGACGTCTTTACCGTTAAAATCCTTCAATCAACCTACCAACTTATCTTCACAAATCAAACTAATTTTTTGGCACTTCATATTTCAATTTATTAATTCAGAAACCAACTAATTTAAGTGAGTAAAAATTGTTCTTTTTATTCTTAAAATAAATGGAAATTTCGAAAAATTAATAAATAAAACATTCTGAGGAAAATTTATTTAATTCCCATGCAGTTTATTTTAATTCAGTGTCACGTTAATAAAATAAATAATAAAGTTGTGTATCAGAAAAAAATGAAAGTGTACTGTGAATCTTCTGTTCAGCAAATCTTTTGTAATAAAAGAATTAAGAAACAAGCCAGATTTACAATTAACATTCTAAATAGTTTTGATATACGTTTGCATTCATTAGAAGGAAAGTGAATTCTCAATAGTTTAGTTGCAATTAACTTCAGACTTGGACATCCAATTACAAAATTTTCCAATTTTATCTAATTAAATCAGAGTAGCAATTTAAAAATATTTTTTCGGAAAGCATAACTATCTCAAGTATCTTTTAAGTTGAAGAAGGAATTAAAATGTTTAATGCCCTTAATAGGATGCTTCATGTAACTGGGATATTAAATTATATATATATATATGTATATATATATATATATATATATAATATAATACAGAAATTATTTATGAAAAATTATTTCATACATTGTAATTATCTTATTATAATAGGCAAAATAAAGATTGGTCTTCTGACAATGAACATAGATCTACTCTATGAGACATTGTGCCAAGAAATAGAGATATTTAGAAAATTTATTTCTGATTTTGTTCCCAACAGAAATCTTATTTAAATTTTATATTAATTAATGTAATTAATAATATTTAAAGTTTTAATGAGTAACAATTTTTTTCTAATGAAACCTTAAAAAGTTTCTATTTTAAATCTGATACTTAAACACTGTGAATTAATTAATTGGTTCTTTGAACAATTTGGTGCTTTTTTTTCACTTTACGAAAGGCTTCATTTCGAACCCGAATTAATGAGCATATTTCTTATATTCAAATGTTTGAATATAATTAGATTTTTTTTTCATTTAGATTAAAATAATTTTTAATTTATCTTTACTATAAACGAAAATAAGCAAATAATAATTTACAGGAATATTCCTTCATTCACACAAAAAAGAATTTAAAAATTGGCAATTAATTTCAAAAATGTGAAAAAAGAAGAAAAATGAAGTAAGAAGTTAATATGATCAACAAACAAAATATTCAAAAGCAAAACTCAATATATTTTTAATACATGTATTTAATATATTAAATTTTTGAGTAGATATTTATTATATTTTTTTGGTAAATGCAGAATATTTTTAATGAATTAAAACATTAATACAAGCAAATTTACAAAATATTGAATAAACTTAAATTTTTAACCATTTATTGTTTATTTAAAAAAATTATTTAATATTTCTTTGTAGATATCATAAAACTGATTTTTTTGAAAACCGTAACTAGGTGGCGCCACTAGTAATGATTCAAAATTTAATCAAATTAATATATTGGTTGATAATGAACATTATAATTTGTGAACTAGTATTTTACATCTAGAATGCATAAAGGTAGAGAGTTTCAAAATTATAAGACATCAAGAATTGAGCGTAAAATCAGTTACAAAATTACGTCGTTAAATATGTTATTTCAACTAAAAAATAATTTAAAATTAAATGTTAATATAAGTACATATAAGTATTTCTTGAATATTTTCAAGTTTTTCCAAATATTTCCTGTTATTATGAGAGAACATGTTTTCGTTAGGTGAATTTTTAAAATTGAAGTCAAAGGATAATTGAAGCTCGAAATCCAGTAGGCAACGAGCATAAATGGCAATATTTATCAAAATCTTCTAATCGCATATATTTTTTACATGCTTTTACCAGTGATGTATTATAATTAAATGCTTCCTTGAAAACAGATGCGTTTTTTTAAAAATTGACCTGCTTTTACCTGTATTGCCTTATAGTTATGTATGCTTCCTTGAAAGCAGATGCGTTTATTAAAAGTTGACCTGCTTTCACCAGTATTGCTTTTTTAAATTGGTTTAAACTACTTATTGACACATTAATAAAAATAAGTATTGACTTAAAAAATAAATAATGTTCTCACATGATAACTTGAAATTTACGTTCGTGGATTTAATTTTTCTTTATTTTCTTTTTTAAAATTTGATGTCGGGTCACATACCTATTTTTTTATTCTTTTGTTTATTTATGGATTTTTGAAGTGTATTCACGATGAAGTCCTTTAATTCTAGTAGCTTTGGGAACAATTTCAAAGAGCATTTCTGTTCAATACAAGAATCTTTGCACATTGTTCGTCCGATCAAGACTTTTGATAAGTTTTCTTTACAAACGATGAATTCGAAGCTTAGTTTTCAATTGCAGGTTTACTTTCTTAGTGAAAGAAATATTCTGCGGCATCAAACTCAGACAGAAAACACACAAAAAGAAATAATCGGGGTTTTAGAAGGCAAGCCAACTTGAAATTGACTCTTTTGTTATTGGCACGGGTGGGTTTTCCTTAAAGCAATATTGTGCAAGACAACAAATCCAGCAGGAGTGAAACTGCGATTACCGGGAAGTAATCAGAAATCAGTGAAAAAAATGTGAAGTCAGCATTGAAAATTTTATAGAAGTTGTTTCTGTTGTATACTCGTATGTGGTAAAAATGGTTTAAAGTTGTGAAGAAAATTATATGAATAGAACATGAATCGCATACAGAATTATTCAGAATATTTGGTCTATTTAAATTGTCTATAATCTTTTGGCAAAAAATAATTTTAAAAAAAGATATGAACAGCATATAGGATTATTCAGAGCAATTGGGCAAATGGCTATAATTTCTTTTCAAAAAACATGGTTGGAAAAGGATATGAATATCACACAGGCTTGTTCGGAACAATTGGCTTATTTTGAATGGCTATAATGTTTTATTCCAGAAAACGGTAGGAAAAGGATATCAATCGCATACAGGATTATTCGGAACAATTGGCCTATTTCGAATAGCGATAATTTCTTTTCGAAAAACGATAGGAAAAGGATATGAATCGCATGCAGGTTGTTCGGAACAATTGATATATTTAATTTGGCTATAATTTTTGGGATTTTTTTTTCTTGTTCAGTTAATTTAATATCATTATTTGTGAAGGAGATTACAAACAATGAGATATATGCAATAATATCACTTAACATTCATTGAGGGAACATTACAAATAATAAGTGATAATTAATACTTTGCCCTTTGAAAAATAATTAGATGCAAAATTATTCTCCTAATACAAAGATTTGTTTATTGCTATGGAAAATAAATATACATAATTCTTTTAAATCGAAATTTTTTGAAAAATTAATCTACATTTCTTAACTATTGCGTAGGCTTTTTTAACAAATAAATTGGGAAAAATAAATAAAACGTCAAAATAATGCGCAATCTTGAATCAGAGACACCATCGGTGTGCAAAGGTTTAAATTACTTATCAATCATAGGAGGAATATTTTTAAATAAGCATGCGTGACAAAAGACAATCAAATTCTGACTTTTGTTTTTTAAGAATCTATTATTAATGTGGTATAGAAATAAGATTAAATTTTCTTCCTTTTTATCTGACGGTCATACAAAATTACAAGATCTGTCCTAAATAGTCCACATATTAGTTCAAAAGAAACGTTAATATAACAGAATTAATTTTTTTTACTAAGCAGATTTATCTGGAAAAGGATTTTTTAGTAAATATTAATTTTGAATGGAACGCCAATGAAAATAAATAATGCCTATTTTTTAAAGAATACCATGCCACTTTTTTTATTAAAGTATGTGCGATATTAATTTAAATTTTCAGCTCATGTTTTATACAATTGTATATTATAATAATCGCTTTTTATACTTATTTTTTTTTAAAAAAGATCAATTTAAACAGTAATCCCACGCTGTTTTTCCTGCGTCTCTTTTTTTTCTTTTTTCCCCTTAGGGGGATTTAAGAAAATATTCCTGAGACAAGATGTGTTCCAAATGACTTTCGATGTTTTGAAGGAAGTTTAGCAGATTTTTAAAGTACCAGATTAGTTTTTCTTGTACTGTATCGAGAAATGAAATCTTAAGAGTAGAGCCTTTTCATTCTTCTATGCCCTATTTGGAACAGTAAAAAAAATAAAGACGAGGACTAAGAAAGATTTAAGATTTTAAGAACGACAGAAGAATGTTCAATCAACTCTCACTCTTCGCAAATAAAAAAAAATTCTATTCTACTCTTTTAGTTAAAAATTGTTTGTATATTTTTTTCTTTTTTAAATGATTTCTTTTTGAAGATATTTTGAAGATTTCTTTAAATTGCGAACAATTCTTCATATCTCGGTTCTAGACAATGAATCACTCATAAAGGTTGGAAACGAAGCATAACATATAACGTCCGTAAATTATTCACTGGAATTAAAAAAAAAATTACATAGAATACTTTTAATAATCCTGACTCAATCAATATATATCTTCAGATCAATGAATTAGCCATCAAATATTTCAATAATATTAATGTTTTATTTATATTATTTTAGAGAGAAATGTAATGATTAATAAAATAAAATGTAAAATCACGTAAGCAACTTGTTGTGGGTAAAGTCTGCATTATATTGTAATAAATCTGTACTATTATTCCCATTGGTAAAGCGTTGTACTCGTACTCCTTAGGTTACGAGTTCGAAACTCACCGGCCAAAAGATTCCCCGATTGCATGGCGGCTGGCGCTCGTTAAAATCGGTTCGTGGTCGCCAAGTCCTCCATGTCGAGAGTAATACTACTGGGGGTACTGGGTCAGAGGTGATCGTTCTCTGCTCCAGATCTAAATTACGATCTGAGATGAATGAACGAAGTCCACCTCCTAAAAAGGGTTGTGACGTGTGAGTAGATAAGTCGTACTGTTGGCCCTAGATGGCGATGCTTGTAAAAAAAAGAGACGCATTTCTTAGGCTTAAATTATCTGCTGATCATCTCAGCGGGGGCTTGACCAAGGCAAGTACCATTAGTCACAACGAACGTATGAAATATTTTGATCGTTTTATAGGATGAGCAGTAAAATTCTGAAACTAATAACACTTTTGAGGTATTTCAATAGAATATCTGAAAATGCTAGATATAAATGCGTTTGATAAATGGATGTAAATAAAAAAACGCGTTTGGCTATTTTCAGTCTTGTTTTCAATTAACAAAAATGATTTGAAAATACATACGTTAATTTAACCTTATGTTCTGGAATTTCTTACTGAGGAAATACCTCCGTAATTGAGGATAAGACGCTCACAGTATGGCTGTCGTTTTTTGCTATTCTAGTGGGTCCAGAAATAGGTGGGGTTAGTCTGTTTTCCACTGATATCGCGTATTCCCTTAGGGAATGGTTACGTAGTGGCCGGCAATGGCTCATTAGAACTCTCAGTGTCCGCTAGTGTTGCTGCTGTAACGGTCTCTGGTCATTCAGGTATTTCCATGTGTACCTTGAGGTAGGTTTGAATAGCTAGTTATAGGTTATGTTCATTGAAAATTTCAAATTACCAATGAATTCGAATTAGCTGAATCTAAAATACATGACAGGAATAAAAAGCATATTTTTATTACAGGACAAATATGCAATTTTAACTCGAATTTCTCCATCAATAATCCCTAAATATCAACCAATATGGGAAATTAGATATTTGAAAGGATTTCTAATGTTGTTGTTACTAATGACACTTGCCTATGCACAAAGCCCACTGATGATACAGCAGCAGGTGCAAGCCGAAAGAAGCGCCGTTTGCTTTTTGAAGCAGCGCCAACTAGGGCCAAGAGTACGACTTTGCTACACATTCACCACATTTGCTTGCACAGCCCCCTTTTTACAGGGGGACACAGTCACACAACTTACAGATAGCGCACAGAACAACCATGCCCGAACCAGGATTCGAACCCGAGACTCCCAGAACACAAGGAAGACACGTCACCTCTGAACCAGAGATTCTAATTCTGAGAGGATTTCTAACTCTGAATGAATTGCCTTTTCCAATAAATTCGAACTAATACTGTACCTTTTTGCTTTTTATTAAAGAAATCTGTTATCATGAAAATCAAAAGTATATCTGTTATTTAATATTCCTCTTGGGAAAACGTAGACAAATATCCTAATTTTTTTTCAACAGATCAATCATATGATGATGATTTTAAAACAATACATAACTCAAAAATATAATAAATTCCTAAAAACAACAAAATAATTGAATCAGATTCTTTCTTTATTCTATGTAAGAATAGATGATCCATTTATATATTGCCGAACTATTCACTTTGGTATAATTTCATTAAAGATTGCACTTTCATAATTATCATTCTCCAAGTTAAACATGCAGTTTTAAAGTTGTGTCTACATCGAATTAAGCCTCTCATCTATAATTTCCCTAGGAACCTTCTCGAAAGTATATCCACCTTCTGGGACTGTGTTATCTGTGACTGCTGCTTATCCTTCAGCTATTTCTATCCTTAAATGACATTCTGGACTGGAAATGAATGCTGTATTTGAATTAGAATCCTGTTTTAATCTGAACACTTTCTGACGCCTGCTATTTTCGTCGTTTATATAAAGTTTTGATGACATTCTATAGAATAATAGTTTAAGTAGGGCGGATTGTGCAATTCTAGAGAGAACCTTTTTGAAAGGATAGAAAAATTATACCAAGGGTTTTAAAAGGGAGTTACTTATCTGTTGCTTTAGATGAGTCTTCCAATTATTTTGATAAATGTATTTAGATATGATTTTTTTAGTATATGAACATTTGATATTAAATTCCTGGGTTCTTTATGGTATAGGTAGGAACTAATATCGAATGACAAATATAATTTATGCACATCAAAAGTTTTAATTCAATGCTTTAAAAAGATTTCTCTTTCAGATTATTGATTGAAAAAAAGTCTTGTACTTGTAGTTTGGGAACTTAATGTTTATTAGGCATTACGATTAATTTCCTCTTATAGAATTTACTTCCTAATCATGTAGTTCTTATATATTTAGTTCGCGTTTAGCATTGAAGTTTTTGGTTAAAAATTAGTTTTAAAGTATGAAACTAATTTCGGAATTTTTTTTAAAGAACGTTTGAACTTATTTATTTTTGAATTATGGTATATAAAATAATGAAAAAAACATTTATTAAACCAAATTACTCCAGTTAAATGGGAAATGTTTTTTGAAAAATTGGAAAAATACCTTTTAATTGACCGAAAGAGGTATAAAACAAAAAGTATTCTAGTTTAAATATTTATCACCTTATTTATTTAAAATGTTGTATATAGCTTAAAAATACAATATAAAATTAAGAAATTATTATTACCAAATTTGAGTTAAAAATAACCATTAGAATTTAATTTATTAATGAATAAGTCATAATTCTAATAAAGATTAAAATTTGCAAAAATAGCTCCCAAAATGCAAAATAGCATTAAAACTTATAAATATTCATTTATAAAATTCAGTAACATCTCAAAAAACAGAAAAAAATTCTAACAGTTTATATTCTAACAGTTAACAGTTCATATTAAGAATAATTAAATATTTTCATTCTTAGAATTTCGCAAAAAATCGACTTTTCAATATTGGCACTAAATTTTTCGCCAAAATTCACTAAACCAAAAAGAATGATTAAAACGGAATTTTTAATTATTTATCGGTAGATCTACTATATTAATTTGAGCCATAAATATACTACATAAGAAATATTTCCAAAAAAATTAAAAATGGATTTTAATTGCATATTAAACTGAATTATTTATTGAAATATATTACATTTTATAATATAATTTTATTTTTAAATGTACTTTATTTACATAATTCGAATATAACACGCAATTATTTAGTTTATCCAAATATTTTATTTCCGCAAGCCAAGTTTTGACTTTTCTTTATTATAGGATTATTTTCATTAAAAATGATCTAAATTATCAAAGCCGTATTTGGAATATGATTGTTTATAAGATTTCAAAATAAAGTATTTGGGAATACTTCAATAAAAAGATCGTCAATTTTCCCATATGCCAAGAGTTTTAAACACAGATTTCACATCTAGAGGTTTACATATCAAATAATTTTATTGCATTGAACTTTGTCTTTCAAATAAAAACGATACACACAAAGACAAAAAATTGCCTTAATAGTAAATGTCATAAAATGAATATTAAAATTTAATAATGATTCTTTTAAAATATAAAAATGGCACCGAATTCAGTTCTCAAAATTCCAGTTCCCGTTTATTAGGAGGCACATTCCATTCGAATGAATTCATTCATTTGTTTATCCCCTAGTAACTCCACTAATAAAATTTTTGAATGAAGTAGTACATTTTTATTTCAGTACCATATGTTGCGCAGTTTGATGCCGTCTGTCACTCTGTCTTGCCTTAAACTGATTTAGAAGCAACATAACGTTTGCTACATAAATTTCATTTTACAAAGCGTTGCCGTATTGTTTATGCAGATCCTAATACATATCTCTGATCTTGCGTTATGTTTCGTGCTAGAAATAACTTAAAGGATTTTCTGTGAAAATGGAATGGCGTTTATATGGTTTGGATTGACCTAGATTCTTCGTTCTCTGGACGAAATAAGTTTTATTTCTAAATCAGAGGCAGTGGATTATGTAATTTTAGGGGAAAAAAATCAGTGACGTAGCAAAATATTTTTAGCGTGTTTTAGTGTTTGGTGTTTGAAGACAATTTATAACTATTTTTAAAAAGTTAAACTGGTTATATCACGAATATATGTTTGTTTGTTTGATCATTTTTAGTTTTAAACATTGTTTCGGTCACTGTAACCATAACAATAAAAATAGTACAAGATAAATGGAGTTAAGTAACTCAATCTAATTCAAACAAAGAATGAATTACATATCATGTAACTGATGTTTAAAATAGCTTTTTACCATTTAAAATATACAACTTTTTGTGAACATTTTTTATCGGATATATGTTTTGTTTGTTTGCCTAGTTTGAGTTTCTATTTGTTAATATTAATTCGTTTGGTGCAGCATGGCCAAATGTAGCCTTTACGCCATTAAACCAAACCAAACCAATCCATTTATTAAATTCTCCAATTCTGTAGAACATTATTTTCTATTTAAGTTCGAATCTTTTGTCTTTTCTAATTTTTTTTCGAATTCGTTAAATTTAGAGGTATTTTAAGGTAATGATTAACAATAATTAGATTATTAGTTTTAATAATATTTACTTTATTAAAATTCTTTATTGAAGTATCGTCCATTTCTGAACACAATTAATCCATAAAAATATGTACCTATATGATAAAGTATACTTTTTATTTAAGAATATAATTTATTATATAATCTCATTTGTATTTTTTTTATAATTTTAGGTTATTATGTTTAAATATAAAAAATATTTTAGTGTAAGATTCGTCCTTCAATTTGAAATTAAAGCGGTTGAAAGTCAAACGACTTGATTCTTTTTTTAATCAATAAAGCTACCGCAAAATGGCTACTTATTATTATAATAAAGCGTGATTTGTTAATGATATTAGTGTATGCTGGAGATTATCAAATGTTTTTAATCAAAAGTTGAAAGTTACACGAAGATACATTTTTACGTAACTATAACCGCGCTTGCATCCACTGCATTATTCATAGAAACTTGAAATTCTACTTGTTTGTGCTTTTATAAGTTAATATTTTTAAAATATATAATGCTGAACCTTAAAAGAGTGGAAATAAAACCTTTGGGGGATAAACAGAAAAAAGATGAACACATTTAGAATGATTTTAATTTTTTTAATTATAAAGTCCTTTGCGTTCATGGAATGTGAAAACAATTATTCATACTTTTCTCTTTTCAGGAAATTAATTAATCTAATTGAATTTTATTGGAAATATGTTATATATGGACTTGCTAAAATTTTAAATAATCAGTAAGAATATGTATTTACGGCAGACATGGATCATTTTGATATTTTGAAAAAATTCTTTCTCTGAAAGATATTACAGAAATAAAAATAAAATCTGATGTAGAAATATCAGCTCCTTTGCTCAAAATTCAGCATTTTACACTTCAATAAGTAGCTACAGAGTAATAGCGTTATTATACATTTTTAGTAACTTAATATTATAAATATTAACAGGTAGTAAGTCAAAATTCAATTTTTATTTTTAGAAATCACTGTCACAGAAGAGAATAAAACGACGTGTAAAAATATGAAAATTCTTTTTTTATTATTTCATGAATTTTACTTAAAAATAATAATTCCTAAAATCGTTACAGTAAGTGGAAATCATCGCATAGAATGCAAAAAAAACTCAGTAAAAGTATTTGAGAAATAATCCAATATTGGAAGCAAATGTTGTCTGGTAACCATGGAAACGTAATAAGCAAGGAGCAAATTTCAAATTGTTCTTTCATTTGGATAATGCATCTTAAGCTGATTTGAGTATCATCGAGTATGTATATGATGAGGATTACAGAAAAAACATTAATTTGAATTTTATTTTTCATAATTTGAAAAAAATATTTTTTCTCCAAACTTTAGCAGTTTTATCAAACCATTAAAAAATTCATTTTTGCTTATATTTAGTTGAAACAACTAGTAATTTTTGTTTCTGAATAACAATAAGCAATTATTAGCAACTTCTTAATGGTGAAATTTATTTAACTTCCTAAATATATTGCTTATTTTATTCAGTTTATTTAATGTTTTTCAATATATATGAGCATAAGAAATTCTTTCAACATATCAAACTGGTTGTTATTTTTAATTATAAAAATAAACTATTTTTCCATTCCTTCTATTAGTTAATATTCTCCCAATTTATATTTGTATTTCTTGCTCAAAATTTTGATAATCAAGAATATTCTTTTTCTTCATCCATTCAAGTTCAAATACATTTTTTAAAACTTGTAGTGGATGACACTCGATGTTAATACAATTTTTTCAAATATTAATTCATTAATTCAATTTAACTCATTTTTAATACTTTAAATAGAGTTTTACCATTTTAAATGGAAAATTGAAATCAATAGGCAGTAACTCAATCGGTAAAATGCTAGAATTTCATTATTTTTCACGTGAAGATGAAGAATGCAAGTTCAATTCTTGCGAAAAATCAATAATTTTTTTGATAAATGTTTGAAAATTTTTGCTTGCCGTTTTATCCAAATGATTTTTGAGAGACAATTAGTAATTATTGCGTAGTGGTTTCTCAAAAAATGGAATTAAAGAAATTCTAAGCTTTTGTCTGTATTCCGATTTCTTTCCTTAAAATCTTTGTCATCAATGGGTGATCACCTCTCCTACCTAATTTTAAGATTGCGCTAAGTTTTGAGAAAGAAATTCGAGAAGGAGAAGGGAAAATTGCACGAAAATTTACTTTCTATTTGTTCACTTAATATTGTGATTCTGTCATATGCATATACATATATTAATATATTTTGTGATTATTTAATAAAAAGTATCTAAAATTTTTCTTCGTTGACCTAAGTAGGAATTGACTTAAACTTTTTTATATTATTTTTTATTATTTAATTTTAATTGCAGATTTAAAAAGGAATTTTGTAATTTGTGGTATTATTACATATTTTTGCACACTAAAGTATTTTTATAAGCTAACATCTTTTGTTTAAAAATATTCTAAATGTTTTATTTTTATATATTAGAGAGTAAATTTAATAAGCATTTATATATTTAAAGAAAATTTGTTTTTGAGGCTATACACCGACAAACTGTCAATGCTTGGTTTAATTTGGCTTTTGATTCGATACATGTTTATACTGTACTTGTTAATTTTTGTCATTTTCTCAATTTGCTTTCAAGATTTTAAGAAATTATTTTCACCTTGTGTATTATTTATAGGAATATGTTAACAAAAACAGTCGGCAAGGAAGTAAAAAATATCAATTTTTATATTCCGGTATAACCTGCATCGCATCTCTTTTAAGTCTGGAATCAAATCAGCTTTATCTTTGAAACATAAACAATTAATCACGATTATTCTTACATCTCGAAATCCGAGAAGATCTCTCGTTATTGAATTTATCATCATCCCGCATCTCTCTCTTTCATGCAGATATCTTCATAGAATTTCTCAGAATTCTTCAAAGACTGGCATCATAAATTATTCATTCATCCGGAAGCAAATTACTTCTGTTGCAAATGCTTAGCAAGAATCATTTCGCTTTGTCATAATTTAATCGCGCATTCCAATTTATTCTTTTTACGCATTTCAATATGCCTTCTGCTGTTTTGTGTTATCTTCATGGCATAATATAGATAGAGTTGTCAGAAAATTCTATAGCTTGGTTTATAAGGAATTTATTATTTTCAATTTAAAAAAATGGCTAAATTTTAAAATTCTTTTAACTTTTGTTGTATAGTTATAAAAATTGAATTTTGTAACTAGTTATTTTCTTACTTCTTGGTGTGTTCTTTAAAAAAAATTCAAGAAGGAAAATTTAAGAAATCGAAACTGTTTTTTGTTTATTATTTTAATATTTTTCAGCCTCATAAATAATGAATAAGACCGTTTAATTATGGTTCTGTACAAATATTGTCGTTTTGCCCAATTTCGAAAAAAGAATTATTTAAAAATTATATTTTTATGCTTATAATTATGCATTAATGCTAAAATGTAGAAAGCAATTAGATGTTTAAAAAATATTTTTAGTACACGTGCTAGTAAAAAATGTGTTTATTTTTTATTTATCTTTTAAAAATTCAATATGAATTGGAATATAATGCACAGATCTGAAATTTTTCGTTATTTATTTTTGCTATTATAAATCGACATAACAGAACATGATTGACTTTATCGATTTCATCGATTTTATTGTCCAAATATTGGAGTGGTCAGTAGACATTCAGAAAGTGTATAACCAGTTTGGGAGAACTTCAATAAGGATATGAGAATGAATTGATAGGCTTTACACTTATTGTAAATTTTGTAAACCTTGTATCTTTGTTCAGTGGTAAAGTATTTGGTGTACCCTCAAACTAAATGAGAAAATCAGTAAGTAAGGCTTTAAGGGTCTTACTATTCTCTGTCTTTGATGTGAATGGCTCTAACAAAAGTTATCAACAGATAATCATTGTTAATAGACATTTTTCATAATTACTAATTGAGTACAGCCAACCATTACTAAACGTAGCAATATTGGCAGGATTTGTTGTGGCCGACTGCTAACTTCAGCATTGTCCATCCAATGATTTGCCAAGTTGACATTCTATTCGAGGTAATTAACTACAAAGTGGTCAATAGTTGTCTTTTCTTTTTATCTTCCAATGAAACAAGAAAGAGGTCATCACTAAAGGATAATCTCCGCAAATTTTAAAATATTTCTCAAAAATCTCGTTTCATAACCGAAATCTGAACACTTTCAAACAGTAGGTAAAAAATGACAATTTTTGACTTCATGTCCTTTAGATCAAAAGGGTAATTCCCTTTGAAAATTACCTGGTACCATCAGTATTGTTCTTGAGTCATCATTTTCAACTTTCAGATTCTTTCTTAGTTCCGAGATTTCTATGTATTCCAGTAAATAATAGTAAACAGTACCAATTGCTCCACAAATGCATTTATTTTCCTGCATTCTTCCAAATGTTTGAAAACGTGCTGAGAAAGATTCCATGTCCTGATGTAATTTGGATTACCAGTGAATGATATTTTTTTATTTTTATTTCTGGCGTAAGAATAAAGTCGTAAGTTACTCTTTCTTTTTTGGGCATATACTATCTGTAAAGCCATTGTAGCTCTATTTCTTCTCTTAATTTTTATTTGAAGACACTATTTGGTTATTCATAGTTACTTTTACATAAAGAAGAATTGCTAATGACATGTGCTAAAGCCTTTGGAATTCGTATTCAAATCTTGCAATTCTATATTCGAATAGAAAGATGTCTTTAAAGAAGAAATTTTACTATTAAAAGATATTTCGAATTGTAAAATCTTATTTTTTAGCCCATAATTTTCTATTCTTATACCATTATTACTATTCTTTATATTTTTTTATGCTGTCTTAATACTTTCTCTTTAAAGTTAAAAAAATGATGGCATAAAGTATAAGTTTTCGAGCTTTATAATAGTAATATTTTTCTAGGCTATAAAAGTAAAAAATAATAATAGGGTAAATAAAAAAAATGGGATTCGATTTGATACATTGATATTTACTGTCTTTTTATTTAAAATATAAAAGAGAGTAAGACTTAAAATTTCAATAATTGTTGCTTAAAAACTTCTAATTTCTTTTTATAGATTCATATTTTCTAACAAGAATGAATAATGTTAAGCATTAAAAAGTTAATTGTTTTTTTCCAATTTTAAGTCCCGTAGTTCTAATATAATAATTCTTCTTTAAATTTAAAATTATAAAAATGATACGAAGTAAAAGCCTTGAAATGAAACTTGCTTATCATTTGATATTGATCTTTTATTTGAAGATTAAAACAAAATAATCAATGTACATCATTTGTTAATTTCTGTTATACTATATAAGTGTTACAAAATTCATTACACCTTTAAAAAAATAAAATAATTAAATAAAAACAAATAGTGATTAGCACTTGTGCAAATATTATAACTAAATTTTCCATATAATTTACGCCTTTATCTTGCTAAAATTCAAGCATGCAATAAATATACGATCATAAAAAAAGTCGTAAAATATCAGATTATAAAAATTTTAGCTCATATTAATTTTTTTTGATATGCTTTCTGCGATTTAGCAAAGATTGTATTCATTTTCATTTCGGTTTCTTCATCACCCAACTATAATTGACCTGCCAAAATTAGGTAATTCGTGGTAATTTCTCCAAAAGAAATATGTTATTGCCATGATTTATTGCCGCGAGACCTACTAAATTTCATCAGCTCTGAGTGGCAACCGCGGAGTTCATCTCTGTTGGAAACTTGGGAAGGAACCATTAGTAAAATGAGGTGTGAAAGAGGTTTTCCTGCTCTAGTAGTTTTATAGCTGGGAAACTGCATTGAAAGAAACAACCATATCTTGTCTTACTCTTGAATACTTAAACAGGGCACTTACTTAACGAAATTTTTCGCTGAATATTTAATTTTATCACTCAGTGCTAAAGACAGCATTTACGTATAACAGCATTTTGGTTTTTGAATCATAAAACTTTTTAACCTTTTGACAGATTTGGTTCAACATTTGGAAATAATTCATGTTTTAAATGCCAAATCTGTGCACAATTTTTCTTATATCTTTTCATTTTGTAATAATAGAGTTCATTGGAATTCGAACAGAAATGAATAAATTTCCTTTCAACTTATATTGTTTAAAATTTGATAGACATCTAGAGGTTTTGTTTAAATATTAAATTTCATTCATTTATCTCAGAGTATTTTGAGTTATCATCTATTTATCTAATTAAATAGATAGACAGACGTATGGAGAGACATACAGATATAAAGTCAGAAATGCATATTTTGAACCGAGGGAGGTCTCAAATGTGAAGGTTAGAGAAAATATCGGGTTTGAGTTTTTTGATGATATTCTTTTTTTCTTGCATACTTCGCATGTCAGAAAAATAATAAAACAAGGAAAGCTTAAGAAATTTTAATTTTTTCATACGTGAAAAGAGGCCCTGGTGACCTGGTGGTAAGGTTACGGGGCTTGAGCCGTATGATTTGTAGTTCGAGACCCGATTCCACCAAATAACCGTCCTGTAAAGGGGTTTATTGCACGATAAATCCATCAGGTGAAATGTCCCCCCGCTGGTGTAGTGGTGTGTGGTGTGAAGAGAGTCTGCAAGCTCAGGTGTCTTCCTCGTCATATGAACACGACTGAAAACTGGAGGGCTCATCCCAAAATTATCCCTAGGGTTTTCTTTACAATGGGACGTTAATATAACTAAACTAATCTATACTAAATTTCATTTGTGAAAAAAAAATCTTTGTTACTTTATGGCATTAAAAATGTACACAAAATTTTCTTTGAATGTTTTTAGCATTCAAAATATTTTATCTGAGCAGTTGCACTTTTCTTCTTGAATTTGCGATTTAAGCAGACTTAACAATTAAATAATCATCGTATCGTTAGAAATAATCGTTGATAAATAAAATTACTAAATTTTTCTGGTCAATAAGTATACTTATTTTATATCAAGTTTTCCTGTTTTATTTTATAAGGATTTTTTTCTCCATCTGCTATAGCAAAGAAATATTTGGTTTTTGTTTATGTATGTATGCTCTTCCAGACAGATAATCCATTCTAAGATATTGAAATTGGCATTAATATATTTAGAGAATAAGAATATGCATTTCAGAGCAAGTTTTTTTTTTGAAAAATTCAATCGAAAAATTTAATATCAAAAATTTAGGGATGTTTTATTGTTTTTTACAACAGTTTATAAAAAGAGTATGGCTTACAATATAGAATTTTATGACATACATTTTTTCATATGAATTTAACTAGCCTTTTCAAATTATACCAATATAATGTTACTCATTTTGTCAATTATTAAAAGTAATTTAGTTTTATAATTTCCAAAACAATTTTATGATTGCAATGTAATTCAATTGGATTCATTATTTCATGGAATGCTTATGTGGTTTTCTTATGCTGTCGAGCCAAAGAGAAAAGATTATGCTTAGCAGATTTTCAGAAGATCGTAAAAGATACTTTTATAAATTTTGAGTAAATTAGATGTAATTATTGTAAATATTTATACATTCTTGAGTAAATATTCGTAAATAGTTATTGAATTAATTGTAATGGAAACGTGCGTCAGGGAGAAAAAAATGCGTTCTAAGGGTATTTACAACAGAAGATCCCCATATTCGTCTAATTTGGCGATGTAGGTGTGTTGGTGACGTGAGGAGGTCGTTAACTGGCCACACGCTAAAATGAGTAATAGAAGCTGAGAAATAAAGAATTGCTCCAAGTGAATGTTAGAGAAAGTTTCACACTTGTCCGGAATGAGCGTTCCAATTCTGTGTCTGACCCACCCAGTTTAGTGGGATGGTATTTAAGGCGAGGTTTAAAGAGGGGAATCAGATAAGTTCAGAGAACGAGTTACGTTAGTTGGCTTAGCTTGAGAGAGCGCCTTTTCGTTTTGACATGCGTTCTGTAGCGTTGCTGCTATTCGAAATTAACGGATTAAAAAGTTAATTTGTTGTGAGTTTGTATCTTGTGTTACGTATATTTCGTACACGTTTACCTAGGAAATAAATTCTGAATATTCGCATCGTTCTCGTGAGAATTATCTTAACAATATTCATTGCAGTTTATATGAGGAAAGAAAAATTAAATGTATATCATTTTTAAATAATCAACAATTCCATTTAAATAATAGAAATAAACTTTTAAGGCCCAATCATAACATAGGATTTGATTTATCAAGAAGGCTAAAGAGAATAAGAATAAATTATAAATAGACAGTTTAAATGTGTGCTACAATAGGATGGTAGTCTTAAAAGTACTATTCTGAAGATATTAGGATTTTCAAGTTATATATGAGATATTTACCCATATATGTGACCGCATTTTTAGGCAAACAGTTAGTCATTAAAGGTGGCTAATTTAAATTTTTCTGTTTTGCATCAATATCATTTTTTAGAATAATATCGATGCAAAACTTAGAGTATAATGTAGCTGAAAAGTTCTTTCATAAAATAATCTATTAATTTTTTCTCTTTATGTATTGAGAGTTATGTTATCACAATATTTTCTTAAAAGAGTTGCAAGTTTTGAATAGCTTTGCATGTAAATATCATTTGCAATAACTTGTTTTAAGAGCTCTATTAGATGGATATTATTAATAACAAAAAAGCTTTGCTTACAAAAACAATGACAAAGAGATCAGTTATCCTTACGTTATTAGTAATTCAAATTTCTTTTTTATCTAAGAATTTCTGCGAAAATTGAGCCAGGTCCAGCAAATATTTGCTTCCAAAAATTAACCATTAAAAATAAGTCTGCAAAACTCTACACAGTCTATAATCGATTAAAATAAAATAAATTACTTGGCCGATTTTCGCATAATTTTTTTAAACTGATGTTCGTATTTTCACCGTAAAAAAAAGAATCAAACAACTCAACTCGGCATGTTTTTCTTCGGGAAAAGTACTACAAACAGGAAACGACTGGAACAGAGTCAATATTGGAAGAATGGGTTCGAAATGGGGGGAAAAACGCCAGGACGTTACAAAATGTTTTACGGCCATAGGCAAACACATTCATTCCAATCGTTAATAGCTACACCGGCATCATCAGAAAGTTTCTATCTAGCGAGAATCCAATACAAAAGGTGAACTCTTCGCTTCAATGAATGATTGCGCTTTCAGCGAGAGATAATGTATTTACTTTGAAAAGTCAAGAGAAGTATGACTGAATTTGTCAACGGAAAAAAAAGTTTGAGATTTAGAACAATAGACATTTTATTGAGTATATGTTATTCGCGTGAAAATGTTGCACGTGTTCATCATTAAATGCTTTGTAATTTTAAAAATCGTTTGTGATTTGACAGAATTTGTAAATAAAGATGAATTTCACAAATTAATGGATTAGTCATTTTTGTGTGAACAATCAAAATATTTTAGTTTTATTTGAGTATTCAACTAAAAAAGGAATTCTAGAAAGTATGCGATTTATCCTATTCTTGTATAAGAATTAAAAAATCGTTTGTTAATTATTTGAGATTATAAATAAAAAGGAATTTTAGAAATTATGGATCCGTCATAATCAGGGATAATATTACACATTCTTGCCATAAAAAAATTCTGCAGTTTCAAATGTTGTTTGCGATTTTCAGGAGTTCGTAAATAAAACCACACTTTAAAATTATTATATCTAATAATATTCATACAATGTTTTTCTTGTTTAAAATAATAAGAAGCGTTTATGATTTATTTGAATTATAAATAAAAGTAATTAGAAATGATTATATGGATTAGTCATTTTAGTGCAAAAACATTCATTCTTTAAAAATTATAAGAAAATATTTGTGATTTTTTTGAATTTGTAAACAAAAACGAATTTCTGACTAATTTTTTAAATTATATCTATTATTTTATATATTATTTATTATTATCTAATTTTATTATATCTATTTATTATATTCTGAATTTTTTTTATTATATTATCTGAAATATCCGTGTAAAATATTACACTAATCTGTCATTAAAAAAATTGCAATTTCAAAAATCATTTGTGATAGGTATGAGTTTGTAATAAAAATAAATCTTAAAAATTATTTTATAGATTAATATTATTCATAGAATATTCTTCGCTGTTTGAATAATAAGAAACATTTGACTCATTTGAATTTGTGAATAAAAATTGAGAATTAATTAGAAATGATTATATGAACTAGTTCACGTTCGTATATGCATATTCATCGTGTTTCAAATTATAATAAAAATTTATGAATCATTTGAGTTTGTAAATAAAAAAAATTAGAAGTTACTATATAGGCTAGATATATTCAAGGGTTAATATTATATGTATTCGATGATATAAGAATCGTTTGCTATTTGCTAAAGTTAAGTTTGACTTGATTTGAATCAATAATTAACTTGTATTAGGCTAATTTTTTTTCTTTAAACCAAATCTTATAGAAAGCGACATTAAGTAAAATAATGGTGGTAATAAATAGTGGGAAATAGTAAAAAATTATAAAAAATCACACTGATGGTAATTTAAAGTCCTTTCAGCTAAATAGGCTTGAAGATATTCTTTATCAAATTAACCTTTTTTTATTTTTAGATATTTATTTAAAGCTTTTTTCAATATATACCTTTTTAAAAAAATTCTGGCATAATTTTTCTTCATAGTTAATTTAAAAATAAAATTATTATTTTTATTTTTGAAATTAAAATTAGAATTTATCATTGAAATTAAGAGGAATTTTAAAGGGGTCAACAAAATCAATTTTATAGAATGAAACTTGTAGTAATAAAATAATAGCCATGGAAAATAAAATGCAATGCTTTTTTCAAATTCTAATATTTATAATTCCAGAAAAATTTTAAGTAATGAAACAAATTTTAAATTTATCAAATATTGTAAAAAATTTGCTTTCAAGAAAAAGATAAAGTATTTTATTTTCATACAAAATTCTTCGCTATTCTTACAAGCAATCGAACTGAGGATGTTCGAGCTTCCCCTTCAAATAATGCCCGAAAAGAATTCTGTATTTTGACGGTTCAATATTGCTTTTGCAGATAGTCTCTTAAGATGAGAGATCTCCACCTACTCAAAATAGACTTGCAGTAGTTGTCAAACAATATAACAGACATCACAGAGGTATTTGAATGGATTCAAACTAACCCATGAAAGCTTCGGAGCAAACGAAAACACGTGGATGATTCTTTATGTTGCAAAATATTGTTTTTGCTCTTGAGTGAATTGGAAAATAAAAATAAAATTGAATTGAAAGAGAAAAAGTATAAAATATATTGCTCTATTGCTGAGTTTTCTTAGTGGAAGAGAAAACTATTACCAATTTTACTATTTTTTGTGGGATATAAAGAAAAAATAATTGTTAAAGAATTTCTTTCTCAAAATCAGATGAATAATCATGTTTTTTAAACCTTTGTGATTAAATATGTCTATATTTTTCTATATGAAATCAATAACTCAAAAATAGTAAAAAAAGGAACTAATAAAATGCCTATAAAGTACGAAATAGCCTTATACAGTAGACTTGAATATCCATATTAAATTTTAGATAAAATTTCTGATGGGGCATTTTGTTTGTTTGTCTGTCTGTCCCTTTTTAAAACATGTAAATATAGTATTTCAAAAATGTTTATTACATTAAATGCATTTGGCATTAATCTAAGGAGTGTGAACGCATATTAAGTTCTTTGTCATATCCATTTAAAGATTGATTACTCTTGCGGTTAGTAATTTGATTATTTATATAATTTTAGAAATTATTATTTTTATTTTGCCCAATTATTTTTGTAGTAATTTGTGTCATTTGTAAGAAGTCAAATACATGATTTTTTATGTATAGATTTTCATGTAAGCAATTTTAGGACTGAACCAAATTTTGGATCTTATCTGTGCAAAAGTGACCGAGTTATGAAATTTTAATTCCATTATTTTGACCAATCAAATGAAATCTTGAAATGCGATTCCGTCAATTGACTAAATCTTTCAGATGGAGCTTCTGAAATTCTTAAACCAGTTAATTATTAACCAATTTTTAATCAGAAAATTAATCTGTTATTTTATTAACTGGCTATGTGCCTTATAAACTTGATAATTACGTAAACTCTGATAGCAAAAGAGCAAAATTATTTTTTTACGTAAAATATTAGTGTGCCAAAATTTTTTTTATTAAATATTAACAGAAAAGGGAATGGTATAAAAATTTAGATTTCTTTATCTTTTTACACCCACGAATTTATAAGCTCAGCGCGCGCACACACACACACACACCTCTAACATTAGTAAAGTTAAAAAATATTTAATAAAACGCATTTAAATTCTAATTAAAATATTTCCATTTCTGGATTTTTCAGAAAGTTATTTTCTCCGTTTTGGTATTCCAATAAAAGATATTTTTTAATATTTCGAATTTGTGAGATCAATTTAGTTTTTGAATTACTAGCAAGAAAAGTAGGAAAAATAGCACAGTTATTTAAACTTCTTCTACAAATTCATTGCTTAGCTAATTAATTTTAACTAGGACTGTTTACTTTGGGTTTGAATCAATGCTTTGGGTATGAAGTGAATTTAGATTTGTCGCTTAATATACATAATTGCATTAATGATGAAATGTTTTGAAAGCTATTTCAAGTAGCTTATATATATATATATATATATATATATATGAATGAAAAAGATTAAATTTTAACCAATTAAATGAAACTGTACCAGTTAATATCCAAAGGGGAGGGTTGATAATCGGCAGAAATATTTTTTTGGTTACATACAGGTACTAAGAAAAAGGTTTCTTGTTTAATTTTCAAGTGATTTGTTCATCCTTTTGCAGATAATTTAAGAAGCATATTACAAATTACTGAACTAAGAAATATTCTATATTATATCTATTCTTTAAATTTTGAAATTTGATTGATAGATAACATGACATTAAAAAATTCGGATTAGGAAGCATTAAAACATAAACATAGTGCTTATTTATATGTTCACAAACTGCAGAATATATTGTAAAACCATCAAGTCAAATTTGAACAAAAACTATAAATTTAATTTCATGGGATTTTTTTGAAAGAATAATGTATCAAAATATAAAATTTTAGAAAACATTATTTAAAGATGAAACCTTAAAATATAAATAATAAATGTAAAATATAATATAAAAATGAATGTAATTTTTCCAAAAGTTAATGTAGATTAAGATAATCGGATTAAAATTAAGATAATCGGATTAAAATTAAGATAATCGAATTAAAATTAAGATAATCGAATTAAAA
>JAOUZG010031473.1:3082545-3105211 GCA_026289955.1 Argiope argentata | reverse complement strand
ATGCAATTTGCTTATAAAAAGTAACTTGTCTATGCAATTTGCTTATAAATAGTAACTTGTTTATGCAATTTACTTATAAATAGTAACTTGCTTTTATTTTATAGTTGCTTATATATAAATATTTCAATGCATATAATTTTTTTTTAATTTTCTGCTATATTCACAAGGCTTGATCATCTATCCGTTTATCTGTTTGTGTGTTTTATTTAGAAAAAGGTGAGTGAGTAGGGGGACTGGCTGAGTTTAGACTTCCTTCGTAAACTCAATTATTGAACTTAACATATTGCGTTATAAAATATTACAAAAGTTTCTATGCTAAAAGACTGGTAGTTTTGTTCATAAAAACTGCTCTAAAATAAAAGTATTTTAGTTTAATAAATTTTTATATCAACTAAATATATTGCTTACTAATCTATATATATGAAAATTTAGGCATTGTATCGAATTGAGTAAGCTCAAACCGAAACAACTTTCCATAAAATTTTAATGTAACATACGGCGTGAACAGTAAACTAATAAATTTCGTACTGATTTAATAAATCTTTCGAAAGCATTCGGGTCAGTGCATTGATTTCTCATTAAATTGTTTGTCTTCCCAGAAATATTAAATTAATTACAACTATGAAACCAGCATATAGCAATTGGAAAAGTAAATCAACTATGCGTCGATATATGTTAATTTTTAAATTTTACAATATTTTGAGAAATATTCCCGTTGAAAAGAATTTAATTTTATAAACGTCCCTACATTTCTGAACCTAATTATAGTTATCGATAATGTATAATTTAATTACTTTAATTAATACTTGAAGATATATGTTGAAATTTTTCCTTTCAAAATACTTTTAGAAAAGGAATAAAAGGAAAATTAAATTTTGATGATTTTTAAATTAACCAGATCAGATATTATAAAACAATTCAAAATTTATACATTTTATAAAATATCTTTGCAATAAATTGTTGATCGTATCGTTAAATATATTTGGAATTTTTCATATTTGTTCTATCAAAAATTAAATGTATTTCTAGATTCATATTCTTTGAATAATTTTTTTATTCATTTCATTGGCTTTATATTTCTTACAATTTGAATAATGTTTTTGAAGTTATTTAAGCAAACGTCTTGAAGGTAATTAATTGCTCCTTTGATGATTTCAAAAATCTGCCGAAAAATTCAACAATAGATAAAAGAAAATTTCTTTCTCCACTAGACTATTATTGGATTAATTCATTTCGGTATTATTTTGATAATTTAGATCATTGCATTAACCATGTCATGGCCATTACTGTGCAGGTACTGCTAATGTAAGTATGAAACAAAACATATTTTAAAAACAAACGGAGGAAAAAAACCCCGTCAAACCTCCAGGAATGTAAATATGTCATCATGTGATAAAAACAACTACTTGGCAAAATGTGATAATGGTATAGAGCTTGCTTCTGAAGGGGAGGTAAGAAGATTTGATGAAAACATCGTCATCATTTAAATGATGGAAACTCGTCTGAAATCAAAAATTACTACTTTCTTGGACATATCTATGAGCTAATGTGGCCAGAATTAAGCCCAGAAATATCCTGCTTTCTGTTAGAAAGGATGTTAAATAAAACTTTAAACTTATATATTCCTTTTTTCATTCTCTAATCACTAATAACGAAGGGATATGCTGGCTTTTTTGAGATATGCTGAAAATGAGTTTTTTATTCTTTTGCAATGGTATTCACAACGAAAACGATATAACTATAGATAGAGTTTTCCTTCTATATTGTTGATAATGCACTTTATCATAATAGTAATAATGGTTTATGTTGGCTAAATTCCCTTTTGAAGCTGCATTTCAGATATTTTAGAGCGGAACATGCCATGAAACTATATCTGAGGCTACTTACTGTTTCATCTCTCCGTGAAGCTACATTAAAGCTTTTCTGCGCAGTATCTCACAGTGAAGTTATATTAAGGCTATTCAGGGGCGTATTTCACCTAGAAGCTAAGTTAAGGCTCTTCAGGGTCTTATCTCATCGTGAAGCTACATTAAGGCTATCCAGGGTCTTATCTCCCCGTGAAGCTATGTTAAGGTTATTCAGGGTGTTATTCTCACCGTGAAGCTACGTTAAGGCTGTTCAGTGTCTTATCTCACTGTGAAGCTACATTAAGGCTGTTCAGGGTCTTATTCTCACCGTGAAGTTACATTAAGGCTGTTCAGGGTCTTATCTCACTGTGAAGCTACATTAAGGCTGTTCAGGGTCTTATTCTCACCGTGAAGTTACAATAAGGCTGTTCAGGGATGGACCTTACTTTGAAATTACGTTACACGTATTCTGGATCTGATCAATAATGTAGCTCTTCTGGGACGAATCATATCATGGAGCTAGACTAAAGATGTTCTGAGACTGATTATACCGTAAAACTATATTAAAGATACTCTGGGGTGTATTATTCCTTTAAAATTCTTTTTGGATACTTTGGTATAAATTTCAGTATTCTGAACCATGCCGGGATGTTGAAAAGATAACGAATTTCTATCGCATCCTCCAAATTCTGATTCCATATCAACTGATGATGTCCGACACAAAACATAAGATTAAACATGTTCTGGGATACGTATGTGATTAATAATCGGTGAAATCAATTCTTGAGCCCATTATACTCAATGTTTGAACCTTCTTTTTTACAACTATTAATATTTATGTTTCAGCATAAGCACTAGTTGTAATTACCGTTACTAAAATCGCAGTAAGTAAATTATAAGATAGAAAAAATAATAATTGCATATTTCATTGGACCATGATTATTGCGTGTATATTTGCATTATTAAACTCTTCTAGACAGTCTATAGAACTTATAATAATAGCTTATGAATAATATTTTAGCGTCTCATGAACGTAAATCATATATGTTACAACCAATCAACGTGCAATAATTGTGAGAAAGATCCTTCAGTAGCTATCCGACTAATTGAAGCTTTCATGCAGAGAGGTAAAAGCCTTTGAGGAATCGCAATGCTTCAGTAGCTGTAACTCTCCTTTTGTTTCATGTCATTCAAGCTCCGATCATATGTTTAAAATTGACGAAGATGAGTTATGCGCAATTTATTGCAAAATACCATTCGGATGGATTCTGGAAGGAGATAGATTCCTAAAATAGTATTTGACTTGGCTTTATAGATTGCAATATGTTTTGTTTCGCATCTAATTATGCAAAATTGTTTATTTAGAGGGTTTCGGGTAGAAGAAATACTGAGAATTACTGTTGGAAAATTTGATGTTATCAAAATAAATATGTAGGATGTCCCTAATGCAAATATAGATGGAATGTGTTTATAGAGAGTACATTATTAAATGAAACGAGTTTTACTTGTTTAATATTCATAGCGAGAAAAAATATGAAATTATTTGATACATTTTCTAATAGGCAGTATAATTTTTTGCAGTGATTTGTTATTGTTGTTGTTACTTATGGCACTTGCCTATAGATAAGCCCCCTGCTGATACAGCAGCAGATTTAAGCCGAAAGGAGCGTCTCTTGTTTTTGAAGTAGCGCTAACTAGGGCCAAGAGTACGACTTAGGTACACACTCTCCACATTTGCTTGCACAGATCCTCTTTACAGGGGGGCACAGTCACACATCTCACAGATAGAACACAGGAGAACAATCATGACCGAATCAGGACTCCCAGAACACGAGGAAGATGCGCTACCTCTGTGCCAGAGAGCCGGCCTTGCAGTGAGTTCAAAAACTATTAAAAAGAATTGTATGGTGAAAAATGTAAGGAATTTTCGATCACTTATAAACATTATTATTTAATCTGCTATTTTATCAAAATACTTGATAAAATAAAAGATATACAAATCAATTTTAACGAACTTAGACAATTTTAATGAGGATATGATTTTCAAATTATTTCTATACGTCTGAGATACAGAAATGCTGAATGCTATTTCGTAGTGAGATAAATTCAAATATCTGAGATTCCATCTCCTAATAAAGTGAAGATTCTAATCCCTGGCAACAGATTTAATGCAAATTAGGCCTTCAGGCATGCCAAAACATTTTGGAAATATACTATTAAACACAGCCTCCTCTTAGAACTCAAATAAATAGTTTTATGAAACAGGCGCATTTTTAATAGTTGATGGAATTTCAAAACAGGCAGCAAATGAATCAGAAATTATCAGGGAAAACTAAATATTTGAAGATAACTCTTTAATGTATAAGTTTTATACAATATTTGCATTAAATTGCACATATCCATATCTTTCGTGAAATGAACTAAAATACCATGTGCAATTTAATAAAAACTTTTAATAAATGTTTTTTGTTTGATGAATGTAATAAATCATTATTCGATTTTTTCCTCATTTTCAAATAAATTAGACTTTAAAAATTTCATCAACTTAGGCATTTTTGATAGAGCACACCTCATTAGTTACCCAACTTTATTAGCATTTTATTAATTTATATAATTAGTTTTGATTAATATATGAATAACGGTATTAATATTGATATATCAGCATTAATAAACGTCTTTGATATTAATTTTGAAAAGAAATTGATTTAATGTTTCTATGATGTATATAACAATGAATTTCAATTTAAATAAGTAGAAAATATTTTAAATGATAAATATATTTTTAATAAGAAAATAAAAAGGAATTAAAAAAATATTTTTATTATATTTTCACCATCTTTCATGAACAGTTGGCAAATTGTGAATATTGATTGCTGTTAAGCTGACTGAATGTCCTATGCATAATATGATGTTAATGAATCTCTCAAGAAAATATTTTCATGCATTAAATTGAAACACGCGTCAAAGTCTTATTATTTTAATAACCTGAAAATATAATGTTTATTATGTATATTGACTATAATGGGGTCCATTCCCATCGGATATTGATTCGTTAAAAATAAATTTTTTGTTTGATGTGAAAAAAGTTTTTAAAAAATCCACACAATTTTCCATATTTGGAGGAAAAAGGGTTTATGGAACTAAAAAACTCCAATTAAATGACAAAAGTTTAAAAAAAACTGGAAAAAGACTTTTTTGGTAAAAGGCATAAAAAATATTCTAGTTCAATCAATTTCCAAACGATTTGCTTAAACCTTTGTATTTGGATTAAGAAGGATATTGAGTGATTTCTGAATTAAAAAATAAGTTATAATTTTAACCATTCTTTAAATATTGGGGATCTACAGATAAATAAATTAACATTTTAATTTTTTTTCACATTGTGAAACATAAAACAACTAAAATATTTCAAAATAAATGAAATACTTATTTTATAATTCAGGAACTGCAGAGTATATGAGAAATAATTAGATTTGAACAAAAAATATGAATTAGATTTTAATTTATGCAGTTTCTCATTAAAAAATTCAATCAGAGATTAGAATTTAAGAAAATGGAATTGAACTTTGTAAATGTATCCTTAAAATCTATGTAAATGTATTAAAATGAATGTAAATGCAGATATTAAATCTCAATTCAATTTCTCAGAAAATAGACCCAGAAATAGAAAGAAATTCTCACAGTTTTATAAAGAAATCTATTCAAACATTAACATATTTGAATAGATGGAGAGAGAGAGAGAGAGAGAGAGAGAGAGAGAGAGAGAGAGAGAGAAAATACTTGTACATTATTCAGAAGTTATTTTAGTTGAAAATTAAAAATCATTATTTTAAGAATAACCTTATCATTATATAAGCATTTTAACAAATGCGTTGCTCTTTAAAATTAAAATTGCCAATGACTTTCCCCTAATATGTTGACATAAAATCGTGTTTACTTTTAATAATTTAGTTGCGTCACCAGCTTCTCTAATTTTGGGATACAAAACATTTCATTTGGGGACTTTTGTGTTTCTCAATCGCTTCATTAAAGCGAAAAGTTTCGAAATATACTCGTCATTAGTTTTTTGGTAATTGAAATCCTTTTCTATTGAAAGTTATTTTCAGGCCCGTTTCCTCATTATCCGGAAAATAGAGCGTTCTTTTTTCGTTACTCATCTCATGCATTTTGAATGCTTTTCCCATCATTCCATGTTTGGAAGAACATTAATGAAAGTTTTGTATATATATTTCTTTTTTAATCATAGAATTCGAGATGAAATAATATCGAATTCCAGAATCCTTAAAACTTTTTTTATAAACTTCGTTTGCAATACAATAATAATTGTTTTCAAATAATGAGATTGTTTGTTGCAAGCAAAAGACTGTTTTCATTTTCTCAATAGAAAAGTGATTACCATTATTTTTCGAAAACTAGCCACCATTGACGACCAGTTGATTCATCAGGGATGTTGGTCAATAATGTCAATTAAATCTTTACATATAACAGGATATTTATGATTATCTTAGAAAAGTATTTTTAGTATTAATAACTTTAAGGCGACCTGGCACCTTTAAAATGACTTTTTGCAATTTCCATCTTAGCAATTTGAAATTTTACAAACATTAAGAGTAATACTATAGCTTCTGGAATGAAAAATGTTCCAGAAGCTCCAAATTAGTTCGAAAGCATTCCAATTATTATTATTACTTACATTCATCCTTTTGAAACAAAATTTGGAATTAATCTTGAAGTTTGAGTACGAAATATCAAAATTAACCAATAAATTAATTTAAAACTACTGATTTTTTTAAAAAAAGTTTAAGTAGTTTTAAATTATTACATTGGTTAATTTTGATATTTTGTACTCAAACTTCAAGATTAATTCCAAATTTTGTTTCAAAAAGATGAGAGTAAGTAATAATAAAAATTGGAGCTTTTTCCAACGAATTTGGAGAGCCTGAAACATTTTTCCTTAACGTTATTTATCACTAATATTATATTATATTAACCCCCTAACTCATACATAAATTAACATAACGCTTTAAAATTTTGTGGTTCATCTTTCATAGTGTTACTCTTGATGCCTGTAAAATTTCAAATTGCTAAGGTGAAAATTGCAGAAAGTCCTTTTAAAGGTCACTGGTTGCCTTAAGAAACCAAAATCACTATGTTTTGTGGCTTAGTTTAGTTACATTAATATCTCGTATGGTATCAGATTCTATTTAGTAAACAGACCACTCAGAAGATGAGAACTACACTAGGGCTGTTGCTCCAATTTTTCCATAATTCTGAACCACACCAATTAGAGGACATTTTGCAAGAGCCCATTTATACAGCGATTGTAGATTCGGTAAAATCAGGATTTGAATCTAAGAATATCCTGCCATAAAAGTGAAAATTTTTCATTGGATTACCGTGTTCTATCATTTTTATTTAAAAAATAGCATATAATAGGATGTTAGCTAAATACAGTATAGAATGATCTAGGACAGGACAAAATGTTGAATTCATTTGTAATTAAATGCCATCTTCTTGATGGAATGAGAGTTAGAAAGTTTATTGACCATAAATGCCAAAGAAATAACAAAATTACAAGATCAGTCAATTAATTAATGAGTAAGAATTATAGTACGTCTGTACGTCTATGGAAGTTTTTAATGAAATATAATTATCAATTTAATAAAACCTTGTGAATCTTCTTCGCTAAGAGATCTAATACATAGATGAGCATTTCTAAGTAAAGTACTTCTTAACCTTTTCAAAATTATATTAATTAATAAAAGGACAGCGTTCCTGTTTAGATAATATTTTGTATATCGTGTCATAAAGGTTAATCTTTTAAGCGGAAAGACTCAAAATTCGTCATAAGAAAACATCGAAATATTACAATAGAAATTTAAATATCTAAGGAGTCCTTAGGTGAAATCATTTAGGTTGTTTTTAAATATTTATTATTTTTTTTCTGTCTGAAACTTTCTCCTACATTTTTAAATAAACGTAATATCTCTCATTCAATTTTCGATTAAGAAAAGTAGACATTGGGACCTAAGGAATGCCGTTATCGTTTATATCACTGTGTTTAGAATTCAGTTGTTTGCTAGTTGTAAATTAACGAAAACATATTATTAACTGGCATAACTAACGAAAATATATTATTAACGGATATTATTAACTGGCAGCTATTTTCCAAACAGTAATTAGAAAAGAATTTATAAACATTCGATATTTGGAATTTTGGAATTTTTTGTATATAAGTCTTAAAAAACCGAATATATATATTCTGGTGATATTTTGAGTCTGTTTGAAATTTAGGTTTGTCACGGAACTATGAATGTAGCCGAAATATCACATTCCAACTTCATCTTTTTAAGACAATACGTTTTCTTCAATCCTCGCATTTATGCGCATGGGAATGTACAGACTGACTGATGATAAGATATTTGATAAATTAGGTTGGGAACTGGATAAACATCTATAATTTAGAGAATAAAATTTTGAATCAAATTTTATTTACCCAAGTTCTTACATTTTCAATTATGTGATTACATGCAAGGTGGAGAAACAGTTAACTCCTTGACAGATTCAATTCAAAATTTGATAAAAATTTGTACATTTTGATAATTAATTTATGAACCTAGTGTTATTCTTATTTTTTTTATAATTTTATAATTATTTTGTTAATTTGTATAGGACAGCCAGATAGATTTAATTCCTGTGCACGGATATCGTTTAAAATTTGAGAAAAATCAAACCTTATTGTAAAGACCAAAACATAATACACCAAACAAATAGTTTTCTATCATAACTTCTATAACACATCAAATGAAAGACGTTTAGCCCTAATGGGATTTATTTCCAATATATATATTTATTTGACATTTCGCCGTCTTCCTGGCATAGAAGAAGCGCGACTTCTTCATGGTCTGGACTTTCCGGGTTCGAGTCCCAGTTCGGTCATGGTTGTTCTTCTTTTGTTTCTATCTGTGAAGTGTGTGAATCCCCCCTTAAAAAGAAGTAATGAAAGAGAATGTGGCACGTGAAGTAGCTAAGTTGTACCTTTGACCGTATTTGGCACTACTGAAGATCCACTGTGATTTATGAGGAAAGTACAAAAACCTTAGCAAATAATTATGATTCGTCTGTTACCTTGAAACATCTTTTTTTTAAAAGTTTGTAGGCTAACGCTTACTTAACAAATAATTCACAAAGGTTAAGCAAAATTTTGGAGGTTGGAAATGAATACAATTTTTTTAAGTATGCAATCCTACAAATTAAAATCCTTACATTTGGAGCCATCTGGAAGTTTTTCTATTTCTTTATTGGCAAAAGAAATCCAGCTATTTTCAAAGCAAAAGATAAACAGAAAAAAGGGAAAGTGAACCCATCTACAATGCAATCAAACGCTATAAAGATTAGATAGACATGGGAAATAGTATTAGCATAATTTTGAATATTTTAGGTAAGATTAAATTTCTCTGATTTAATATTTTATAATGATATAAATAAAGTATTGAAGTAAAACTAAAAATATTCCATGCTTAAAACTGTTTTTTTAATGTATTAGACTGTTGTTTTCATCCAAAATAATTAATTAAAGCTATTTATTCATCATTCGTTTATATTCAAATTATATTTCAGTATGAATACTAATGATAAAATATGTTCATTCGTTAAAAGTTATTATTTATTTATGGGAAATGACGTCATCAAACAAAAAAAAAACATGCATAAAGATCTTATGGCTTCGATTAAAAAATATTTAAGGAAAAAATCCCTTTCAATAAATGCTGTAATTTAAATAAAGCATTTGGCTATTTTATACTTCTATTTTTGTTTTTTTATTATATGTTTCATTTTTATCTCAAATATTCTGAATTTTATTTCTATTTTATACTGATATAAAAGAAAACAAAGTAGAATCTTACTTAACAGAAAAAATATAGCATTAGATGCACTTGCTTCAAATGAAAAATATAAAATTTTAAACATATTCGAAAGTGTCTAGATAATTTTGAAAGGATTTGCCTTCTAAGCATAATCTTAAGAAAAGAAGCATTTGATACAAATTCGTTTCTCAATTTTTTCAAAAACATATTCGAAAAGGCACAAAAGATAAATACGAAATCCTCATCTGTCATCTTTTGTTTTACAGACTTCCTAGAAAATTCTTTATTGTTTGTTCTGAACAAAATATTTTCTTAAAAGCTTTGTGCATCTTTCAAATTTTGTTAAAAATATATCTTATACGAAAATGAAAGTTCATTCTCAATGCCGTTAATTACAAACGAAATTTGAAAGCACCTTTGAAGGATTTTTTTATTAGTATTAAAAATGAAACAATATCAAACTTTTAAAAATGAAGTTATTCCCTGGTGTATAGAATTTTAAAGAATAAACAATAAAATATTAAAAGAAACAAGAATATTAAAAGAATAAACAATAAAATTCTAACTTTCAACTTTCAGGGAATTTCAACATTTTGATGACGAATTTTTTTACCTTCTACAAATTCTTGTAATTTATTCTTTTTTAAAAGCATTAACAGTGAGACTAAAATGCCTTTATTCATACAAAATAACTTGTCTATTGTTTTAATGCAATTATTTTTAATGTAAATTTTAAGATTTGAAAATATTTTCGCTAGATAAATTTAAAAGTTTGATAATACTTTTTGTTTTCACTTACGAAAGCATTTTTCCGATGAAATTCTTTAAATGAATCTGAAATGATGATTCAAAATTATAATAAAGTTTATTATCTGAAAAAGTCTTAAATTTATTTTGTTTTGTATCAAATCGATTTAAATTTTTTTTATAAATATATTTTTGTGTAGACAAGGCATTTAGTAAGTCATGTGCTTATGAAGTTAAGAGTTTTCAAGCAAAAATTACTTCATAAATTATTAAAAAAATATTTTATTTCATGTTTCAATTAACATAACAATTTCTTAAAGATTTATTAATTTAGTTTTAAAAACAGAACTTTCATTTTTAAAAATATATTGTTAATATTTAAATACATTTTGTAGACCATTTCCCCCCCATTTGACTAACATATTTAAATTTTAATTTCATGATACTATTGTAATATTACTTTTTAATATTTTTTACAACAAATGATTTTGAACGAAATATTTTTCCTTAAAAGCATTTATTTTCTTTCACTTGTTTCAATTTTGTAGAGATGGAATTTGTTTTTGATAACTTTAATATTAATTTTCTATTATTGTACGGATTTCATATTTTTGGACATTTTTATATGCTTGTTGGAAATGCGTTAGAATGACATTTTCAAAAATTAATAAGCGATTCATCGAATCTAATTTTAGTTCAATACTACAACCGACACTTGATGGTAATTTTTAGAATAAAATTATTTTGGCATTCTAGAATATTCTAATAATGAATTAAATATTTAAGACTAAAAATCAGAAAAAATAAATTAGACATTTTTACTTTTGGTCACATTAAAAGAAGCGTTTTATAAAAACTGTCGTTTTGTTATTATTAAGGTGATTTTTTTTTCATTTGATTTATTATAAGCCCCTGTTTCTCTCTGTAAAAATTTTCTAACAAAAAAACTAAAGACGAGGGGTTAAGATGTAGCAGTCGATAAACTCTCAAAGTAAGAAAGAAAGAAAGAAAAAGCGCAAGCAGGAATCACTTTCAAGATTCTTATTTTCTTTTTGATTAACTCTTTGCGGTTCGATGTCACCTCTGACTCGACATTCAAGACTGTGCATCATTTTGACGGTTTATTTATTTATTTTTCAAATTTAATTGTTAAAAACGCCTACATCAGGGTTAAGAGATTACATTAAATATTCAAAGAAATTCGACCTAAAAGAATTATGTATATTTATTTTTGAGAGCAATAAGCAAATCTTTGTATTGGATGAATAATTTTGCATCTAATTATTTTTCGGACTGCAAAGGGTTAAGCATTCAAGACATAATTAAAATGATTCGTCCAATTTAAGTACAGCCAGTATTCCCGTCTATGCAGTTAGTTGCTAAAGGCTGCTTGTGTTACGTATAAATGTAAATATGTCTATGATGATGAATTCTGATCTAAACATAATCATCAAACATATTTTATGATTTTTGTTTTACGTTTTCACAACATTATAATTTTTTCATCTAACATTAATCTTATATTAATACTACATGATTTATTTCATATAACAATTTTTATTAGGCTGAGATAGGCTGTTTGGTAAGGCGTTGATTCGTTTTCCTTGGGCTGCGAATTTGAACCCGCCAGCCGAAGAATCTCAGTGTGTGCGGTGGCAGACGCTCGTTAAATTTGCCGGGTTTTTGACGCGAGTGTAGTTAAGTCTTTTTCTTGGCTTTCTCTGAAAAATAGAAATATAAGAGAAACTTATTAATAAGAAATAACAATAAGAAGAAAGAAGAAACTGAATAATAAGAAATATAAGAATAACTGAAACATAAGAGGGGCTCAATCTGTTAAATCACTGACAAAATATCAGCTTACTTGGAAAATGCCATGGGAAACAACAACATATTTTCTTTTTTTTTTATTGAAAACTTCAATTAATTTTTTAGATGGAACTAAAGTTATTGCTTTTAGTGATCAAAATTAGCGAAGATTTACTTAGTAAAGTACTCTGTTATTATACTAAATAAATGAGTATTTGGAGTATACCAAATAATTGAGTTGATTTATTTGGAATATTTCAAGAAAAAATTCTTATTAAAATAAACAAAAACTACATCATTAGCTCTTTTAACCATTTGCGGTCCGATGGTGCCTCTGGCTCGACATTCAAGACTGTGCATCATTTTGACGTTTTATTTTTCAAATTTAATTGTTAAAAACGCCTACATAATGGTTAAGAGATGTAGGTTAATTTTTCAAAGAAATTCGACTTAAAAGAATTATGCATATTTATTTTTCATAGCAATAAACAAATTTTGTATTATGTGAATAATTTTGCATCTAGTCATTTTTAGGAGTGCAAAGGGTTAAAAAATCAAAGATACAATTTCAATTTGCAAAAATAAAAGTTGCAATAAATGGTTTTTATAACATAGCTTATTTTGAATTTTGATACATATAATTTTTCATTTTCTGATTTTTTTCTCTCAAAACTAAAATAGTGAAAAAATCTTAAGAAAACGTATTTTTAAATTTTACAAGACATTCTTTTCAATTCATAAATTATTAATTTTTAAGTAGATGAAACCTCAACAGCTTACACATGAAAAAAAACTCCACGTGCTTTGATGTTTAATCTAAAATAATTAAAGTAAGCTTCAAGAATTATAAAACAAGCTCATGGGATCTAGAAAAAACTATAAAAGTGGTTTCTTCTTGGGGAAAAAGAAAGCTAACTAAGAAAGAATATTTCAAGAAATTCTTACGAGTATCTCTGTTTAATCTTCTTTTATGTCGTACATCAAATATTCTGACTTTTTTTTAAAAAAAGAAATTTTAAGTAATATTTAAAATAGTTGGCTCTAGAGACTTGCAATTGACTTTTCCCAATTAATCATACAATAAAACATACAATAAAAGTAAAAAAGAGAATACATAAATGAAATGAACACTGTCGTTACAGCAGATTTCTTCTTATAAGTGAATTATTCTATTGATAATAAAGATAAATGTACGCATAGCTATATGTATGTTAACTTTTAGCAGAAAAAATGCCATTTGTTAATATACTTATTTATTTGCCGCCGAATTGGGAATTTGGAAGATTTGAATATACATCTTGGCGATATATTTCTGAAATTTTGGTTACCATTTATAATCATATTTCTAAAAATTAATTTACTTTTGTTTAAATGATTTTATTCTTTTATGTTCTTTTTTAATTATATTTTACTATTATTTATTTTTTATTTTATTTAAAAATTTAAAAAACCCCTTTTTTAAAAAAAATAATAATAATGTGTTAAAATAATAATAATGTGTTAAAAATAATAATAAGGTGTTAAAATTAATAAAATAATAATAATAATAATGTGTTAAATTTTTTTAAAAAATGTGCTATGATTTAAATAATGATTTCAGTGCAATTAGTTATTAAAAATTGTTAGTGAAATAGCTTTTTAAACACAATTTGATAAGTTAGATAAATGAAATGAAATTGCAATGAAATGTATTATCTTGTAAGAACAGGATGTTGTTTATGGGATGAGGTTTTTGACGTTAACACGAATCTGTTGACGAAAAATAAAAATTTTATTATATGCACGTGAATCTCAAAACAAAAATCTTTTAATAACGCGTTGCCATTGCATTTACAAAAGATCTGATTTGAAAAAAATAAGTTATTAACTACAGCAAATAAAACCTACTTAAATGTCATTTTGAGCAACGTGATTATATGAAATGAAATAAATGAAATAAATGAATGAATAGTAAATGGGATATTTTTTAAACAATCAATGCGAGACAAAGATTTTTTTTATCGTTCGCAATACTAAAGTGATTCATTCAAGGAAACGATTAAATTTTTTAAAAAAATTAACTTGCAAGAGCACGTGGTACTTGACCATTCAAGAAATCATTCAATCATTGAAATATGCATAACAGATTTCATTTTAATAATTTATTTAATAATTATTTGACAACACTTTAAAAAATCTGAAATAGTAAATCGCTTGACATTCTTCTTTGGCTGAAACTCCGAGAAGGAAGATTGTCTTATAAACTGTTATTTTTGCATGCGGAAAAAGAATTTGTTATTGAAAAATAATTTACTTGGTTTTAACTTAAATTATATAGAAAAATAAAACTTTACAAATTATTTTTAATTTAAGGAAATTAAATTTCAAGAATTAGAATGCAATTTTAGATTATGAAAAACAGGAAAGATGTTTTATTTTCACAAAAACGATGACAAAATAATACTTTAAAAAGCTAATTCTTTTATGTTTATATTTGATTTAGGTTATATAGAAATTTAAATATAGCTTCAGAAATTCAAACTATAATAGTTAACAACATAAATTATTCAGATAAATATAATTAACAATCTGTGTTTTTTTTTTTTAAAAAAAAAACAGATTATTTTTTGAAAATCGGAGCAAAATCGCAAAAACGAATTGATAACTCTCAAAGGAACGAAAAGAATAGTATGCTCTTTATGTATAAAAGAAAGAACTGAAGCAGATTTTTTTCTTATTGTAAAGCAAAGTCATACCGGATTGATATTTGCTGTTTAAATTATTAATCTCTGAGTAATTAAGAAAAACAGAATTCGTATATCTATCGCTATTGGCCTATAAGAATAGCTGAAAAAGATAAGCTCTATTTTATATATTCAGCATAAATTACATTTGTTATGTAATAAATATCGAGTCAGAAGTCCATTTTTAACCACATTTGAAATAACTGTTGCCTGATTGTTAAGATTACACCTATAATAATTTGATCTTAAAAATGGTCAATTTCTTAAAAATGGTCAATTTCTTAAAAATGGTCAATTTCTTAATAAATGTTACATGGGTTTTTATTTTTTATACTAAATCGGTAAAGCAGCTTAAAAATCGGGTTTTAAACATTTTGTATTTACTGAATTCTATAGTCAGAAAATAAGCTAGCGAGATTTTCTGTTGATGTATTTTATACATACGTTTTTAACATTTAACAAATTTGGCGTAAATATCGCAAAACCATCTAACTAAGTGCAATTTTTAGTATCATGTTTATAAGCAGACGGTGAGACATAAACCTAAGGAATGTGAAAAAAAGTGTTTTCTGGGTAAAAGGAAGAAATGAAACGAAAAGATTTTTTTTTTAAATTTCAAGTTTGAAAAATTCTTTGAGGATAGCAATAGTTTATCTTTACAGAAAATCATACTTATAAGGGAAACTAAAAATGCTTCTCAAGTAGCATTTTTATTAAAATCCTTCATTTTCAGCTTATGGTTACAGTTAAAAATTTTATTTACAGTTTTGAGTTGTTTTTCAACGTTGTTTTAACTAAAAAAACATTTTTCTAATGCATTTCAAAGTTTGCTTAGCTTAAATAGTTTTCGACAATTTCTCTTGCAATTTGTAAAACTGTGATAATTCGAAAAAAGCATTTAAATAAATTGGAAGACTCATTTAGAAATTCTATTTATTTAAAATACTCTATTTCTTTTTGCATCAGTTTATTTTGAACATTCAGAAGAGATAATTTTTATAACAAAACATAATTTATAAGTAGAGTTATTGAACAAATCAGGCTTTCAATAAAATATATTGCAGATTTTTATCGAAAGAAATTTCTTAAGAAAAATAATTTAAAATAATTTATAACCTTTTTAATGCCGCCTTTAGAAAATACATATAAATTCTTATCATGAACGTCTCGAACGAGCAAAGGAAATTTAAAACGCCATTCCCTGCTTTGTTTATTAATTGCTGTATCAACAGCCCTTTGAAAAGTTTGGAAGAAAAGTTGGAAAAACGAGCGATGGTTATCGTAAAATTAATGACGCACATTATGGGCCATATTAACGGGTTTTATCAGAGTTTGCTCACTAAACTTCGGTAGTTTGAGTTAAACAATTTAAGAGAAAAAAATCAGCATTATCGTTCTAAGTTGGCGTTTTTTTAAATCTTTGTGGGAATAAAGAAAGCAAACGAAACAAAATTTGCAATTGGATTTGATTTTTTTTAAATATTTTATGTTTAAGTAATTTATTTGTAAAAAAAACGATTATTGCTTGTATACTTTTTTAAAAATTGGAAAGTAATCTAATGCATTACATTTAGCAGGATTTGTTTTTCTTTTGATGAATCAAGAAATTAGTATTAATAGCTAAATAAAAAAAGTAAACTTTAGTAAGCATTTTTTTATTTCATAAAGTGTTCATTTCTATTATTTTTTATTTTATACAGTGTATAATTGCAGATCTAATAAAAAAAAAGAAAATTTTAATCAGTATTTGTTTTATTTTATACAGTATGCAGTTACCAGTATATTGTGTATAATTGATAGAAATATATATTGTAATTTTTTTCATTTTGAAATTATTAGTAAATTATTAACTATATTTATTTATTTTTTATGTTTTTATTAAGTTCAGAATTATAACTTTTGTAAAATGTTATAATGGTTTTTTTAAATTTTTTTTGTTTAGTTTCAAGTTGTTATATGAATAAGCATTTTTCTAACCCATTCGCTGCCAACCACGAATATACTCGTGTTTGAGAGGGTATTACCCATTGCCAACACGAATATACTCGTGATACTTTCAATACATTATAATGTACAACTCATCAAACTTTTTATGGCCACAAACATAAATATACAAGCGTAAAAGCTTGAAGATAAAAGCTACAAATAAATTGTTTTTACAATAAATCTACTTTATTTAACCCATTCGCTGCCAAGCCTAAATTGTATGTGGTTGTTCCCATTGCTTAAATACTTTTATTTAGTTGTTTTATGATTTGTAAAAAATTTCACTTTAAAACGTGAATGAGATGCCCTTTTTGGGGCATATCATAGACCTTTTGTAAAAAGACATTTTGTTTGAAAAGCATTACTTTACAAAGTGACAGTTTCTGAAAAAAAAATTGACATTTCATAAACATTTCTGAAAAAAAAGTTAAATCGTTAAGGTTGGAAGTTTTATCATTATCCTTTATAAAAAGTATACAAAATTTTTTTGCAATAATCTTTGTAATGAAATTTTTTTGTTATGTATCCTTTTGTTTGGGCATATCATAATCCTTTTGTAAAGAAACGTTTTGTCTGAAAAGCAGCCAGCTCGTTAAAATCTGACAATTTCTGAAGAAAAAAGTTAAATTAAAATCTCTGAAAAATAAAAAATAGTTAAATGTTTAAGATTAAGTAATTAATTACTATTCGTTTTAAAAATATGCAGCGAAACTCTTACAATGACTTTTAAAACTAGTTTTTTAACTTCATATCCTCTTTCTGTGTATTATACTACAACTTTGTAAATAATTTTTTTGTCTGAAAAGGATTTCTTTACAATGTAACCATTTCAGAAACAAACTCTTCCCAATCCAAGTTCCCGTCCCTAAGAGAAACACAGCGACACTTCCTCCTCTAACTGCGACTGAGTCAGCTCGACAATGTGGCCTTGAAAAGTACCCCGAATTTCTCTGCTTCTTTCCCTAGTGTGTTTTATTTTTGAGGCGTTAATTACCGCAATTCCTCTTGTGCAGAGCGTCGCCCCTCAAAGGATTACCTGCGTGTAAAATTAAACTCGCTGAACAGAGTGCCTTCGTCAGTATCTGCGCTGAGGTGAGGGCCTCGGATACAATGGCCTATCACCTTCTTCGCGTAGATAAAACGCGTAGCCTTCGCTCGCTTAATTCGCGGGTATGTGCGAATGTAGACACAAACTGGAGTTGAGTTTATTGCTTTGGCGAGCTTTTGTGTGAGGAAAATGTGTGTTGGGTGTGGAGGGAATGACACTGATCACTTGGTCACAGAAATGATGCTATAAATGTACCTGTTTTAAAAACAAACAAATTATATATATATAATATAAATAAGTCAATTCCTACTTAAGCCAACAGAGAAAATTTTATTTCAGTTACTTTTTATTAAATAATTACAATTAATATAAATGCGTATATACATGCAGGAAAGGTGTCTAGGGGTTGATAAGTTAATGTTGGAAATAGAAAACGACAAGTTTAAACAAACAATTAATTTATTTAGCCAAAACAGAAATTAACACTAAACAAAAATCACAACATTTAACTTATTTACAAAAGAGGAAAGCTTTTACTTAAAAGATAGCAGAGCATTATTTCGATTAAAGTTGGGAACACCAATAGCCCTAATTTCAGGCCTAGTGCACCCGTTTAACGGAGAAAAAGTTAACCGAACGTCACTCTTTCACATTCCAAAGGACGATTGACCTCTTTTCCGAACAGAGAAGTTCCTTAAGTAGCAATTAATGTTGAAAATAGAAAACGAGAAGTTTAAACAAACACTAAATTTATTTAGCCAAAACACAAATTAACACTAAATAAAAATCACAACATTCAACTTATTGACAAAAGAGAAAATATTTTTTTAAAAAGATAGCAGAGCATTGTTTCGATTAAAAGTGGGGACACCAATAGCCCTACTTTTAGGCCTAGTGCATCCGTTTACATTCCAAATGACGACTGACCTCCTTTCCGCCAGTGGTTGATTTCTTGGGGCACCTAGCCCCGGCAAGGGCTTATCCCCGGTCATGGCTGTAGTGCTTCCTCGTTGCGATCATTTACTGCCGTGGTCATCTCCGAAGTGGACTGGAAAAAATGCTGGAGGAACTTTTATAGTAGTTGTTGAAGAGTAGGGATGAGTGAGGTGGCGAGAGTCAGGACGGGTTTTGATTGGCTATTTAGGTTCCGCACCTTGTGAGAACTTTAGACTTAGAACTGAAGGAAGGAACGTTATCATCACGAAATTAAGTTTTAGATATGAAAAAAAAGAAGTTAATTTAGAATAATTTATTAATGAAGTAAAGTTAAAGTAACATATTTTTGGGTCTTCTGATTTTAAGGTTCGGCGTATATCTGGGGATATTTAGGATGGCTGACCTCTTTTCCGAAGAGAGAAGTTCCTTAATTCGCAAAACCGATACTCTGACGTCACTAACAGATGACGTGTGAATTGAAATGATTGGTGTCTCCATCTTTTACAATAATTAGGAATTAATTAAATCGATATGTAGAGTTATATTTTCACCCGTTTCGAAAACATTTAAAATTAATTTATCTTGGTTAATTGGAGATTATTTGGGAGTTCCCAATATCAGTTCCTACATACACAAGACAGAGTCACGATATCAAGTGGTAAAATAGAAAACGAATTTTCTTGTAATTTTTCATTCTCCTTCTCGACACGTATCTCAATCTTAAGATTAGGTAAGTGAAATGATCTACAATTGGGGACAAAGATTTTAAGGAGAGAAATCGGAATTCAATCTAAAGCTTAATATTCATAAAGAGGAAATTGTCTTTATGGATGTTGGATTAAAAATTGGCTTGATGACTCTAATATGAGGCGTGCTATATAGATAAAATTATGCATTCCCATTTAGTATCTACATTAGAATGAGCAAAATATGCTAATGTAATTTGTCCAAGAGTTCTCCATTCCATCTTTCTCTACTTTCTCATGTATTCATACGCGATTAAAAAAAATCAAGGCTATAATATAATGCAATTATATTATAGCCCCACGTGATCGTGTTACAGAAAGTGTGGTTCACTTCAAATGTTAGTATGAACTAATTAAAATAAATAAATAAATAATAATTAACCTAATTAAAAAAATCACAATAGCATATTCTGCTAGGAAATAAAGTTTCATGTATATGTAATTGAAGAAATTTAAAAATTGGATTATTTCTGACGTTTGTGGATTTTCTCAACTTTAAAAATTTTATATGAGGAAGATAAATAAAAAAAGTTTATATAACAGCCTGTGAGAAAATTTCGGAGAGACAATTTCTGTTAATTCTGTAATTGAATTAAATTGCCTTATGTTATTTGATACCAACAAAAGCTTTTTGAAAATATCTGGACATACGTACGCTGCATCTAAGTACCAATTATAAAAGAACCATTTACATATGTAAGTCAAAACTTGGAGGTCATATTTTTTTTAAAAACGACAATAAGTTATTAGATAAAAAGTCAAAGCATTTAAGTTTTAATTTACTGCAGTAAGTATACATAAATTATTAATGAGTACTCTATTAATATGTAATAAATATACTTAATAAATTATTATGACTACGTCAAAACATTAAATATGCTATGTTATATTTCAATTTTTATCAAGGTATATTAAGAGAAGTTTTAAACTAAGAGCATCTGAGATATTACAGAAAAGTCAGCCCAGAAACTCAAATATACTTCTTAGATCTAAAACTTCAAGAACGGCAGAAGTTACTTAACATTCGAAAGTAGGTCAGATAACTTCAAAAGTTTCGGAGAACAGAACGTCATTTGGTTCGAAACAAATATGACTTTCAACGTAAAGAGAAGACATCTCGCCTAATGTCCGCCATCTGTTTCAAATTCAGAGACGAACAATATCTTCCCTGGTGACAAATTCTTTTATTATTGCGATGGTGTCGAGAAGGGTGTGAAATTAATTTCGTTTTCTTGAAAACTTCTTTGGCGAAAAGAACTTACAGAAGTTATGTTCCTTCTTGAGAATAAATTTTTTTAAATGTCTTGGAACTTTATACAAATGTAGGTAGTGCATTGTTTAATAAAAGGGTGTGAATATTTTGAAATAAAAGTATTTGTAAAATAATTGGAATAGAATTCATTCCCATAAAAAGGGGAGCGGTATAGGCAGTTTCTGTCCATAATTTGGAAGTGAAAGGGTGTTTTTCCATTATAACTTTTGAGTTTTATTAGTTATGTCAGAGTAACGAATAGTAGTCAATGTCTAAAACAATCAACTTTTGTTAATCGTTGCTTATAAGCAATGGCGTATAAAAGTTATATATATATATATATATATATATATATATATATATATATGTAGGATATTCCACAGAACCATTTTAATTGGCCAACATCTGCGTTCATCTTGTCTTGTCAACATTCGATGATATATGAAATCCAAAGCAAGAGTTGTAAAGGTTAGATTATTTCCCAGAGGGCCATTATTTTTAATTGGTTTGCATTCCAGAACAACGCCACCTATCGGTCTTTCGAAAGTCTGTCCCAATTAACTTTGAACCAGAGGCTCACTAACTTTCGTCCAGAGAAGACGCCTGTCTTCATGCGTCAGCGATTCTCGCTAAGTTCAGCGGCTACGCGGTAATATGTTTTCAGTCATAATGTTTCCCCATCTCTAATGTCCTCCTAGAGGAAATAATCTAACTTTCTGATTATTAAATATCTCCATGTTTTAATTCTTTTTAATATTTTCCCTGTAAATACTCCCCCAGTAAATATTCCCCTTTAACTCTAAATAAATTCTTTTATTTTTTCTAAAGAAGTCTCTTCATCCTTCGTTTGTATTATTTTGATTTTGGTTTAGAAACTAACCCGTAAATATTAAAAAACCCCTAGACATCACGCCAATAAAATCCCGCTATCTGAAGAGTCTAATTTTTTGGAAGATTTATTTAGACTCCCCCCCCATATATATATATATATATATATATATATATATATATATATATGTAAGCAATGGCATAATACCTATGCAAATGAAGTTATCTGGGATCTTTCTATGCTTAGAAATCGTGTAAGAAACCACATTGGCATTAGTGACATGAGAAATGCCATGAAATTTGCAACTGTCTGACTTCAATTGAAGTGTAAATGTGAGACATCATTGAAACAGTCCAGTAGGCTTAAAAGGCATATCTAGAAAGATACATTCCAATACCGGCATGACTTTTGTGATTTAGAAGTGGAAGGTAAGTGGTGATTGCTTAAATGTGTCTCGACCATGCATGCAAAAAAAAAAAAAAGAGATCGGGATCGGCAAAGTTCTGTCCAAAGAAATTCGGAAAAGTCTTATTTCAGGATTCCCTTTTGTGATGAAGAAGAAGGTGAGTGGAAATTGTCGGAATGTGCTTTGACTAGGCAAAGACATAAAAAAAAAGAGATAGAGACAAACAAAGTGAAGTCCAAAGAAATTTGGAAAAATCGTACAAAACCGATGTACCCCATACTCTACCAGGAGCTTCAAACAGCATCCGGTATCACTGTTTTCATAAAAGGCATCTGTAAGGAAGCATGTTTGCTTGCTGTCCATTGTCGTTCTGTCTCCCATATGTAGGCATATTTTATTTGCCACTTTTTTTATCTTGTGGCAACAGCTTGATGTATTTTTGTTTATGTTGTAATTTTTAGAATTCTTA
>JAOUZG010031473.1:3064016-3077545 GCA_026289955.1 Argiope argentata | reverse complement strand
TCTCATTATTTCATTTAATCTCTGAAGAAAATTTTGGGCAGCCAACACATAGGCCTTTGATTAAAATATCCATCCGCGCTGCTCGGTTTAGATGGTGGTAAGTAAGGTCAAAACAGGACAGTAGACGAGTGGAAACAAGTTCTCTGGAGTGATGAATCACGTTTCAATCTTTGATAATCGGATGGCAGAGTGTGAGTTTGGTGTATGCTTGTAGAACCTGTTTTGAAGTATTATTGAGTCTAAAGAAAAGTTTCGCGGTGGTGAATTATGGCATGAAAGTCAACGATCCCCTCCACTTTGAGACATCTTGCCCTTTTACTGTTTTATGGTAACGCCTAAAACCTTAATCTTCGCTAGAAAGTCTTTGGTGTGAAAGAGTCCTTAATAATTCATCTTTTTAAAAAACAATCAAAAACGCGATTAGGCTCCTAATTGAATAAGTAAAAGTGCTCCAATTAGATTAACCCTATCAATATTTTATGGTACCATTTAATTCACCTCGCATTTTATTCATACTTTATTCTTTAACCTCCTGAAAACACTTATCACTGTAACTCCTTAAAGTTTTCAAGCATGCTGAACATTATCAAGTTCATTCATCAAGGTTTATTGTATTCAAGATATTTTTCTCTCCAGTTTTTATCATATCTTGTTATGCTCTATGTATATGTATCTTGTAATTTGTCTGTATCTTTCCTATTGATTGTTTTGTAACTTTTTTAAAAAATTAATCTCCACCTACATCTATACCAAACAGGGAAGGGACCAAATGAACTCTAAAAAGAAAGATGTGGTGTTGGGTCAAGTGTTAAGGTTTGGGGATATTTCTCGTCCCATTTCATGTTAAGCCCAATGCCAACACCTTTTCCACTATTCTAGAAAACAATGTATTCTTTACCCTACGGCAATTTTACAGCTTGGATCATTGTTAGTTCCAGGATGACAACGCCATTTGTCATGTTACGAGGTCCACCTTGGAATGGTATGATGAGAATGGGGCGAGCTAACTGGACCAGAGTCCAAGTTTGAACCCCACAGAAAACCTCTGAGATGAGTTGGCTAGCTAAATTAAGGAGAGCAGAAACCGTTTAAAATTGGAGAATGAACTTGTATATCTTCTCCAAGACTAATAGAAAGAAGATTCAGCTGGCATCAACCAAAAACCTTCGGAAAGTTAAGGCTGTAACCGGCTCAGGTGATGGTTCCCTCAATTATTGAATATGAATAATTTATGTTTATCTCTTTTATCCAAGGTGTCCAGTTATTTGTTGGCAGATTAGTGCACAAACACGTTTGAGTGGCATGAAAGAATCCAACAAAATAAGTGCCAAAACCTCCAAATCACTTTTGAATTTTCTCTCCATCTTTGAGCTTTTTTATTCCTGAGAGAACAGAGATATAATTTCTAAATTTTATCTCTGGAAGGAATTATAGTGATTGGTGTATATAATTTATTTATTTATTTCATATTTAATTCTTTGTTCTAAAACGTGAGCAGACATTGTAATTTAGCGATAAAAATTTCAACAATTACAATGCATAGTATGATTTGTATACAAGACAGCAAAAAACGAGAAACAGAAGGGTAATACAAAAAATAATTAACGTTACTCATAATGGCAATATTAAAATTTAATTTAATATTACTGAATATGTATTTTTGAAAGTTCATTAATTCAACTCATAGATATATGTAATATGAAATATATCCTATAAAAAAGGTCAATTTTTCATAAATATCGTTTTTACAAATGAGAATTAGAATAAATAAATTTTATTCAAAAGCTGACAAAAATGGATTACATTTCCTGTAAGAATAATGCATTAATAACAATGGAATAAACATAGACGTGAAAAGTATTAAATGTCAAACGTTACCAGGCCAAGAATCGTGGGCGTTATGAATGTTAAAGAAAATGTTTCTGAATTTAAAAGGAAGTTTCATTCGGATTTTTAGCCCTAGCATATCCTATGAGACAGTAGATTTAAAAATGCATTAGGATTTCCCGTGAGAAAATGGATTAAAAAATGTTACTTTATAAATCTAGACAAGACAGAACTGAACGAAAAAGAATTTATAAGTATTTTAAGAAAGTAATTGATGATGTACAAATGGGAGAATGTTATACATATATGAAATATTTTTTAATTGAAGCAATATTTTGGTTAAATAACATTTAGAAAAGTTAAGTAATTTCGTTGAATTTATTGTAGTCTGGTTTAGTTAAAAAACTAAACAATAAAAATTGATTGTAAGATATTTTAATCTTTAATTTTACTTTCAAATATAGTTTTGAAAAATACCATTCGAATTGAATTTTAGAATTTTTTTCAAATCCAATCCTAATTTCTCTTTTTAACAAAAGTCATTTTATCGAACGTCTATGATTTTTCAGGCATGTATTGTCTTTATTCAACAGCACTCTCTAAGGAAAAAGTAATGTCAGTTTCAGAAAGCGTATTTAGATTCGCGACTATATGTATTATTTAAATTTTCATTTACTATTTCTTTGTAATTTTTAAAGTGCAAATACATGAATTGAACTCCATAAACTTGAGATTAAGGATTTGTAATGGTTTTTCTTGCTGACTTAATACTTCACAAAATTTCATTAAAAACATTGTTCAACATCAAATCTAATCCGTTGATAGAAACGCAGTTTTTTCTGCGTGGATTGTTTTGTTTACTCCTCATTTCTAACATTTTAGAATTTAAACAAAATTGTGTTTTTTTCATAAATTTTATATTTATATAAAAATTATATATTTTATTCGGAATTCCATTTTTTTACCTAGTTTTGGTTATGAATTTAATGTTTATGATCTCACAGTATGCTTTTCCTTTTTTTTTTTATAAAAATAGTTTTAGAAAAAAAAATATTTTAATAAGATTTCATTGCAAAAATAGTTCATTCTTTGTATATAAACTTTCTCATGCAAAGCACAGGATTTCTATGCAATATATACTACTCAAATCTCGATTATTTGGCAATGTTCCAGCTCCCTGATGTGGTGTGGAGAGGGGGTGCCTCATGTGTCTTCCTCATCATCTGACCATGGTTCAAAATTACGAGGTCCGTCCCAAAACAGTCCTACTGTTGCTTCAAAATGGGACGTTAATACATCTAAACTATACTAAACTTTAGCTAATACCAAACTAGACGCTTTAGTACAATAGGATCTTTGGTAGATGCTTTAGTACAATAGGACCTTTGATAGATGCTTTAGTACAATAGGATCTTTTGGTAGATGCTTTAGTACAATAGGATCTTTTGGTAGATGCTTTAGTACAATAGGATCTTTTGGTAGATGCTTTAGTACAATAGGATCTTTCACTTGTAAATCTGTGATATCTGAACACTTACCTTATTAGTGCTTATCTGAAGTCTAGCTATGTTGAAGAATGCATACGTGATTACTCCTTTTCAAACATTTCAAGAGTTATTCATTGATTAAATAAAAAATAGTTGTATTATGTTTTCATTCAAATTAAAAAATTATAACAACATTTTTTAAGAATGTGTATTAAGTGAGTGAAATCTATATGTGATTTGTATACACTTCTTTTCAAAACGCTTCCATTTTAATGAAGAATAGTTATTTTCTAAACAATTCAATATGAGTAGTGTAAGAATACTAATAAAAATTATTAATCTGAAATATTATTTTTATAGATGCCATTGTTACGTTAACAAAGGGAGAAAGGAAACTTTTGGAATACATCCTTACGATTATAAATATTTCCCTAAGAAATAAACATTTTTATATTTACGCTGGTAGATTTATTTTTATATCTTGGTCAAAATCGATACTCATTAATTTATAAAAGCTACATCACACCCTAAATTATACAAGGAGTAGTTTTATGTGTCCGTTAGCTATTTACTGGATAGAAGTAATAAAAGCATACTAAAGATTGAAATTTTTTAAAATTCGGCAATATTTTTGCATGTTTTTTTAAATTTATGAATCATTTTATACCTTTAGCTTTTAAGCTTTCCCTTCCTTAAATAATAAGTATCAGATGTATAATATCCCAACATCCCCAACTTTATTTATAGAGTCAAAAGAGAAAAAAATGGAACACTTTGTACAGCAGATGTTGCATTTGCACTTTTATATTTAGCAACATTAGAGAAGCTTTAAATTATAATAAAATGACATTGTAAATAATGTGTACTTTGAAGCACTACTTACAGAATGCCAATAAAAATCCTCGTAGTAAGTTAAAATAGGCCATCATTCTTAAATTCCTTAAGCTGATGTCTAAATTATGCAACGCTTAAGGGTTTATTATTTTTTTTTGAGTAAAACGTTTGAGTCCTGAAAGTATCTTTAAATACAATATAGCATTCTTTTATATTTTATGCATGCTTGGGCAAACTTGGATGCTTCTCCTTTCCTTTCAAATTGTTATTTATGCAAAAGGGAAGTTATCTCTTCTTTGTGCTGCAAACAACGCTGAGGAATTTTGCATTTACCAACGGACGTGACGAAATCCGTAAATGATTCGTTCCGAAAGAGGAATAGAAGGAATGCTATTTTTAATTTTTGCACTTTTTTATAAATGTTTTTATTTTTTAAATACTTTTTTCTTATTTCGGGGCAGCTAAGAATAGGTACTCAACATGATAAAAATCGATTGTACAGCATGATAAATTGATGTTGCGCAGCTTTAAATAGTAACAGAATGCTTAAGACCTAACGAATTATATATTTAAGCACTTGAATTTGTAATTAATGTAATACATTTTCTTGTTCGAATATTTTTTTGTCTAATATTAAAATGTTATATAATGATTTAGTACATTAGACAAAAATAAATTAGAAGTTAAATGTATCTAATGAAATTTGGTCTTGGAATTTTTGAATTGATATTCTAGTAAAATACATGTAGAAGAAAATAATTGCATTTTCTATAAATGTAAGTGTATTTTAATTATTATGCTTGATGTCTTGTAAAATACAAAGAATTTTTAACAAGATAATACTCAACTTAATAGAAATTGTAGAGATTAAAATGCCAAATTTTCGCCATTTAATTAATTTAATTCTTATAAAAATCTCAATTATTCCACAATACTATTTATCTACTCTGTATATAAAGAATATCTGCCCCTATAAACTAAAGAGTTTGTTAAAAGACAACATACTCGTCTTCTCTATCATTTTTAGTGTAGATGTTACATGGAGATCATTGTGAAAGAGTTGATAGATAAGTATATTATTAAGAGTTGATATATAAGAATATAAGAGTTGATAGATAAGTATATATATTTAGGGTGATTGCAGTTGAACATTTCTAGTTTTGCATTTATACCTTTACAGTTATATTATAACGGCAGTTGATTTTTTTTCCATAAAACCTGAAAAGAAAAAAAAGTTTTCATTGTCCTAAAAAAATCTGACGTAACGGTATTCCAATTTCTTATAAAACGCAAGAATTTTGAGAGATGAATGGATTTACAAAATTAGTTATTTCCAATTTCTGCTTTGTACAAGTAGTTTGTGTCTTCATTTGAAAACTGAACTATACAAAATAAGGTCAATTCTCTCGTTAAACTGTAAGAAAAGTGTATATGATGCAATTTTTTTCATTTATTCATCCATAGCAGATCTATTTCCTTAACAACCTGAAAAAAAATCACTGAATTTCAAGGGTTGGGCTAGCCTGGTTGGTAGGGCGTTGGATAAACATCCCTTGAACCTTTTTCCATATTACTGCAGATGTTTAGAGCATCTACATATACATTCTATACCTCTCAGCACAAGATATTACACCAGCGTAATATTATCAATATTCTGAATGCATTTCTTAAAGGTATCACACAGACATTGTAGGCATTTTATGCTAATATAGACAAAAACTGCATCGACACTTATATTACAGATTTGCAGAGTGCTTCATAACAAAAGAATCTATATTAAATATTTGTGCTGTTTGATATCGAATGCTATTATGACCATCTATCTGTTGGTGTATGGGACAAGAAATCCAGTTAGCTCTTTAACGATAACGACTGATCTTTCCACAAAGTTTCAAGTTCTCAATAATGTAATGGAATCCAATGAATATAACAGGAATTCACATATTTTCAAGTTTTTTTGAAACTGAAACTATGACAACAATTTATCCTTGGCATATTGAAGATTTTCATAGTGCGTTCTTTTCGAAATAAACTTTCTAAGATAAAAAGAATATATAGAAAAAGATATTTATCTTTACTAATAAAAAAAGGAAAATGTGTTTAAGTATATGCATGTTTTGGCTCTCTACTTCAACAGTCAAGTCTCTTTGACTTAGAATTTGGCGAAATGGTACAAGCATACTGTGAATGGCAAGAATGCGCTCTTTACTGATTTATTTTTTTAAAAACTTTTTTATTAACTTATGGGAAAATTAAATAAAATTCTGCAAATTTTAACAATAAAGTCCGTAAATATTACAATACTAAATTAATTTTTATATTATCTTTATCTTATATATATATATATATTTCCGTTTTAAGCTTTATTGTATTTTTTTAAACTTTTAATAAGTTTTAAAGAATATAATAAATATAGTTTTCTACAACTCATTGATAATAATTAAAATGTGGTGATTCCGCTGATGTTTTCATATTGAATAGCTTTCAGTAATTATTAAATTTATTTAAATTTTACAATTTTTAAATTTAAGATCTAATTTGAGAATTAAATAAAATATAAGGAAATATTCGATCATAAATTTCTAGTTATCATATGCGAACATTATTTTTAAGGCATTATTTATCTAAGTTAATTTCAGTCATTAACCGATTTAAACCGGTTTGACACAATTACGAGACTTTTCTATCGGTCTCTATCCTTCCATTTTTCTCTCTCTCTCTCTTTATATTATATCTCTCTATCTCTCTCTCTCTATCTATCTATCTGTCTGTCTGTCTGTCTGTCTAATATAAACTTTCATTTTTTTTGCGCTGGCAAAAAAGGTTTGCAACTCGACCAATGTTGAGATCAGAATAACTGTTACGATGTCATAGTTCTTCATCAACCTTTTAAAAACGCATCTGCTATCAAAGAAGCATATCTAATACTAATACAATACTGGTAAAAACAGGTAAATTATTTTTTACTAGTAAATTTCGGAGAAATCAAACCCTCCTAACCAAAACAGTTTCATGCTCTCACATGATAATGATGATAAAAGGCTTTAAAAACTATTTTATTTTTAAATACTGAAGCTCTTTACAAAATTATAAAGAGATTATAAAAATACAAAATAAAAGATTAGTAAGATTTATTACGTGATGATGTAAAGCTGCTAATATAGCATGAGCAGCTTTATGCACATATTTTGCTGTGGAAACCAGTATTTAATTGTGATTTTTAAGAATCATTGATACTGGTGAACCAAATGGTCGTCAAAAATTGCTAATTTTTATGAACCATAAACGTTTATGTAAAAGACAGCAAAAAGTGTCGTAATTAATGTATAAGATAACTGAATTGAATATTCATAGTTAAAAAGAATGTCTAATTCGGTGGTCGGAGGTTTCATATGAAAATGCGATTCCTCCTATAGAAGAAAGCTGAGGCGAGAGAGATATGGCGTAAAAATATCGATTCTTCATATTTGTCATTCGCTTCTAAAAACACATTTGGTAATTTTTTTCAGTTTTCTTGAAACTCTGTACGTTCTGCGTGTTTACTATAATGAACCGCGATGATGCATTTATAATATTTTCACACACGCATATACATTTACACATACGTGTGCAGATTGTATAATATTTCATAACATCAAAAAAGATATTGAGCAATAGAAAAAAAACTTTTACAATCCTTAAATATTGGGTAAAATATTATACCAAAATTTATGATATTATGAGCTACATTGATATCATACATTAATGAATTGATTATTTACTATGATATTATAGATTATTATCACGTGAGAACATGATGTTGTTTTGATTTTAGGTTTTTGCAGTCTCAAAATATGTAGGCAGCCAAATTGGTGAATTATCTCTTTTGATGCAACCATTTTTGCTTTTTAGGGTTATTAGAAAATAATGCAGTCATATTTGGTTATTTATTGCAAACAAATTCATCTATAAAAATTGAAATTTTATTTGTAGCTCAAAAGTGTAAATCAATGGCAACATTGTTATATATTTTTTTTGTTAAAAGGTTTTTATCACGTGAGCATGATATTTTATTAGTTTGAGAATTTGGAGCAACAAAATCAACAAGTATAAAATTAGCAACTTACCAGTTTTGGGACATCCATTTTCCGCTTTTAGAGTTATTAGAAAATGATAAAAACGTTTGTCACATTTGGCATCTTATCAACAACAAAATGTTACTAATTGATATAAACGTCTACCATGTACCCGATTCTCGATATATCGACGCATACGTATTTGTTAGTCACAAGATTGTTTCAAAGGTGTTTAAATTGGTTAAGGGCTTAAATTAAGGCAAACAGGGCCTTTACATTAAGACTTACGCGTATGCTAACAGGAAATTTGAGATAGATTTCTTTTTTTTATTTATATTTAATTAATATTTAATTTTATTTCCTTAAATTTATATATAGAAAAACAATAAATTTTATCCAAAAGTAAATTCAACGATTTGCATCAAAAAATAAGCAAACTATTAAAGAATGGTAAAATGATTTCCAATACTATAATGAACTAATCATTCCGCATGATATCTTTCGTATATTTCGAAATAAATGAAATGAATTCGCAGAAATATGCAACTCACAATAGCGAACGCGAGTCTTCTTACTGGATGATAAAATTTTCATAAAACATTTGAAAGTGGGTGGAATTATAAAACAGAAGTCAATGCAATACGGCTGAAATCCATTACAGTTTGGCAAGAATTATTCATTAGCTACCAAGGAATAAGCGATCGCGCAAAGAATATTAAATGTCAAGTGTTAACTCGGTTCGAGCCGTGGGCGTTTAGAGGTGGAAAGGAAGAATACTGAAAGGAAAATATTATTTGAATCGGAAAGAATATCAGATTCGTGTTTGGAGTATTCTGAATTGCCTGAAAGAATCATATCGATTAATAAATTCATTACCATATCGATTTATAAATCAATATGATCGAACAACGCGATATAATTTAATAAATCTTAAAGAAGTTCAAATTATTGTAATTGATTGAGAAGGAGGAAAGTCAGAGGGTAGTCGATAGAACGATTTTTGCTTTCTGATAAATGAAATTATAAATAAAGAAAATACTGATATCGCCAAAATTTAGATATCGAAAAAGATATTTCATGGATTGAGTTCCTCTGTGAAAACAATCAATAAGAAGAAAAAAGTCAGCTAGGCTAATGAAATTTTGTGCGAGGTCTATACTTTTGTTTATAACTAAACAGTGTAATTCAAAAACGCAGTGAATTATAAAAATGAAATTCATCATGAAGTCTTCATTCCAGATATATAGTTTCTCCCAAATTTTATTTCAATTGTTCGAAAATCCTGAAAATAAAAATCTTATATTTAAATTGTAGTAGCTCTTGGAACTCACCATTTTTTTCAGGGTTCCTAATTTTTATGCAAAAGGAGATGAAACATCTTTTTTTTTTATAAAAGGATAATAAGAAAGTTTCTGAAATACTGCTCTCCCTAGTTTTTTTAAACTATCGCTCTTAGCTGGTTTTTATCCTTTTGATAACGATTCGGATGATTTCATGCTATTAAAGGATTATTTTTACCAACGACGAGAGTAGACGTATAATTTTTTTTAAGTTTACCTATAATCGCAATTTCCATTTGTAATAATTATGCAATTATCGTCTTTAATTCTTTTGAAATTTATTAAAAGATGATATATCCCATGTAGATTAAAATTGGTTAAATTTAAACAATTAATTTATAATTAAATTCTGAAATATCTCCTCATAATAAATTATTTGTTAAATGTGCTCTGAGGGAAAGATGATGAATATAGTCATGAATATTTTAATTTTATGATGAAGCTAACAAACGCCAACATTACTTTAAATAAACATTAATTAATATCTTTAACTCCTTTTAAGTATATTCAACGTTGAGTATGTTAGGCTTGTGGAACTTTTCATCTTTTTTATTAATGTTACTATAATCTAAATTAGTAACATTAATAAAAAAGTAAAAAGTCTTAGTAAATGTTACTATAATCTAAATTTATGGTTTAAGCACAAAATAAAACCCATAATATATATAAAAATTATTCTTTTTGGGTGTTATTTGCAAACACTAAAGAAAATCGTTTTCAAATTAAAGATAATTTTTCTATTATTCCCATTAACAGAATCATTTACTATTTTTTTAAATGTACATATTCCATTTCATCTCTCCCTATATATAGAATCTGTTTTTTAAAGGTTTGATTCATTATGCTCATAATTTTATTTGAAATTGCATCGTCTTCATGTATAATTTCAAATTCATATTTTACATAAAGCGAAAGCAATTAAATTATCTTTTATAACTCTTCGTTAATTTATCAGTTTCTGAAAGGACTGTACTCTATGTTGATTGCAGAAAATGTTAGTTTAATTATATTAACCCCAACATCCAACCATTCAACATATTATACAGGAATGCGATTTATAGGAAAATACCAGCTCAACATGGCAATTAGGCTGGAGAAATTTGAACATCAAATTGCTATTAAAATTCCCTCTCTTTAGGGCAGGTGCTTCCGAAATTATCAATAATCTTATGCAGTTGGAATCCATGGAGCACCATTGAAATTACCCTCTGATTTGACATTAGTTTTCTTCGTCTATATTGTATATGGAAACTATATTTTGTATATATGTTATTTGCTTTTGGGTTACCAAGAGCTTACTTTGTATTCAGTTGTTTTATACTTTTTTCTTTTTAACAGCATTTTCTCAGTTAGCGTTGTTTACATTTTTATGTTCCTCCAATAACTGTTGAAATGTTTGGTAATAAATATACTTGGAGACAAGGGGACAATTTTTGAGAATCTAAATTCGTATCTCTTTCCGATCTGGTCCTTTGTATTACGTTTTATGAAAATTAAGTTGATTAACCTGCACTTCCGTGCTCGATGGGAGGTTGCTTTGCGGCGGCCCATCGTTATATCCGAATGGCTTCGGCCGAGACGGAGTATGCCTATGCCATTATCCCGACATTCTGTCACTGGAGTAGCACGTCTTCCCCGTCATCTGGATACTCAGGGATCGAATCCCGGTTATCACATGGTTGCTCTTCATCTGTTCTATCTTTGAGATGAGTGAATGTGCCCCCTTGAAAAAAAGAGGCGTGAAAAAAAGACCTTGATGCCTGAATAGCTAAGAAGTACTCTTGGCCTTAGTTGGCGCTTCCGAAAAAACAGATGCTCCTTTCGGCTTAAAATCGTTGACTGTGTCAGCGAGCTTGTCCATGGAAAATGCCATTAGAAATAACAGTTATATTAACATGTCATTTCAAAACAACACTAGGGATATTTTTTGAAATGGATTCGGAATTTTGAACTGAGGTCAGAGGACGAAGACGATATCTGTGATGGCACTTCCCTCTTCAAGCTTCCACAACTCACCATCGTTTTAGAAAAATTAAAAGAAGAAAAAAAAAACTCCTTAGAATTTAACGGAAGACAATAATAGTGATAAAGACTGGCAATTTTTTTCATTGTTTGTGGTTTATACAAAGAGAGATCTCAGTAAAAGTTTTCGTTTATTATTATTATTTTGTACATCTTTATTTAACCTCACGTGTTTTGTGATTAAAATCGGTTGTGAATTTTCTTTCTGTTGAGATAGAATTGTGAAATTTGCATTATTATGTATTTCCGATTAAAATGCACTACTTTATAACATTAATAGTTGAATTATTAATTTAAAATTGATTAAATTATATTTTGGTTCCATACCAGTATTACTAAAAGGATTTTATAAATATATATTTCATGATTTCATACTATTTATAATTATAAATTAAAAAATATAGAAAAAAAGTAGAAATTAAAATGAAAAAAGATTCTGCTTTTAATACTCTTATAAAAGTTTTTTTTAAACTATTAGAGAATTAATTATCAGAAATGTGACTTCATTCCATTAACACCTTTTGGTGAACATTTAGAGAATAATTATTTGAATTTAGAATTTTATTTATAGTAAGCAAATTTTTAGTTGAAGATTTTAAAGTATATAAAATAATAAATATGCAAACATATGTTATTTACTATACTAAAAAGTCATTTTAAATGTGCTTAATTTTATTTTATTTTGTATAAAATAATTTCTTATAGAATTTGATGATTTTATAAAGTTCCGAACTTAAATCCTTTTAAATGCTTTAAAGGGAAAACGAATTCATTTATCATTTATCTTAAAACCAATTGATCGTACCTTGCTATGAAGCTGCTTTCAAATACTATTGAAGTAGCAACGTGAATATGATGAACTAGCGTTTTCACCGAAACCCTTTTAAAAGCATTGCTTTTACAGAGTCAATAAAACTCGCATTCAGCCTTAATGTATCACCATTCTCTGATTCATTAGTCATTTAAGCTTATGTCTGAATTATTCATGGAAACGGAGTTTAGTCCTTCAACTTAGATTAGTCGTATTTTTCCAAGATGCATCTTGAAACATGCTATCGGGAACTTTTCATATTTCATGCATACTAAATCAGCTCCTGAATCAACAGTGATGTGTTCCAATTTTTGCGGAAATATTTACTTATGGAAAATGAGGTGTTACCTTTTTCAATTTCACATGCTCAAATAGCTTTGCTGAGTTTTATTTTTACAAATGGATACTGTGAAATATTCAAAATATTTCTTTCAGAAATTGTGAATAAAAGAAAAATTGTAAAAAAATTTAAAATGCAATTTTCCTAATGAATATACTTTTATTTCTGTATTATTATTATCTATTTTTAATATTTATATTTCCTTATTATAAATAATGTTAAATCATTTTTTTCCATTAAAATTTTTATTGAATAGTGCACTAGAAGTTTATGAAAGTTTATTTAAATTAATTTATTTATTACTCATTTCTGATTTAAAAGAAACAAACATTGTCTTTCGGAACATAAAAATGTGTGCAATTTAAATATGGTTGTTTCGTCAAAAAGCGAATGGAAAAATTCATTATGCAACTATTTCGTATATACGTGGTATCGATGAGTTAGATCAACGAATTCAGAGCGGTGATAGTAAGAAACAAGAATAAGTAATCACCTTATAGCATAGCATCCTAAACGATTTTTAGTAGATAAAAACTGCAGAAACATAGAAAGTCCTAGAATTTTGACAAACTGTAAAAAATTCTTTAAAAAATAACAAATGAGATTTCAAGGTTTTTTTAAAAGCAAAAGCACATTCTGAAAAGCTGTTTTTTCAAGTAAATAACATGCCATTTTGATGACCTAGTGGATTGTAAATTACTGAAAACGAGTAAATAGCCTAGAACCTTTATTTATAAAAATTTTGAAAATTGAAGAAAGATAGAAGGAATCTTGAAAAGTTTTCAGAAATCAGAAAAGTTTTCAAGATTTTAA